>JABSTB010000432.1:0-33324 GCA_013756995.1 Neonectria neomacrospora
CAGCCAACAGCCAACAGCCAACCCGGCATCAGACACCGACTCGTGGGTGATGGACGGGCTAAAGTCGCTCTCTTCCTTCTCCCGCCATTTGCGCTTTCGTGCCCGTTGCTCGTAGGCCAGGTGGTGTGTTGTTTGGCCCGGAATCACACCAGACGGTTGGGGTTGCGGCCCCCGTGGCGCAGGGTTTCTTTGGCGGGAGATCCGCGTCTTTTACCCAAAGTCGCACTTCTTAGTTCTTAGTTCTTAGTCTTAGATGCTATCCAGACCAGACGAGACCGGATCCCTCCTTGTCCGTCCCATCCATCACGCACTCTTCAATCACATCACACACGCACATCACCAACCAACCTGCATCTGTTCTGTGTCCTGTACCTGTCCTGCGTCTCGGCCTGCACGCATCACCCGAGAAGCCCCAAGCTCCCCCGAACCCCGCCCGTCCCGTTCCTCCACTACCACCTCCACCTCCAGCCGCGCCGCTTCGCGACCTTCATATATCACCGTCCTCGGCCCCCATTCTTCCCTATCCAATCTAACCTGTCTTTGCTCCGCTGGCCCTGTCGTCCCTCCAGCTTTTCAACGTCTTCTCCCCCCCGCGGTTATGTAGCACAAGCCGGATCTGCAACCGCCCCGTTCAAAAACCGCCCCCAAAGACTCGGGCATTGAGACACTCTCTCCCGCCATTCCCCATTACTCTATCTTCCTGAAACTCTTCAGCCTCAGGGCTTCTTTTCTTTGCCGCCGACACAAATCATGCGCATTATAACCAATTTCGCTGCCGCCGTGGCCGTGGCTGTCCCCGTCGCCAAGGCCATCCTGGTCACCCCCAGCTCGCCCTGCTCCAGCGACTGCGGCAACGTCCTCGACGCCACCACCCCCGCCGACATCGTCTGCTCCCAGGACAGCTACACCAGCGGCGCCGGCCAGGTCTTTGGGGGATGCGTGGAGTGCGAGCTCTCCAGCGACTACTCCAGCGATGGAGAGACTGACCAGCAGTGGATGCTCTACAACCTGAGATACGCCGTGTCCTACTGTCTGTTTGGAACTCCCGACAATAGTGAGGTCATAACCACTCCATGTATCACAACGTATGTACCACCACTTCGTCGTTCTGCTGTGTCCGTTTACTTACTCTGCGCAGCAAAGCATGCGGCCCCTTCAAGGACGCCATTGAGTTTAAAAACATGTCCTCCGACATCGACAGCTACGACTACTGTACGCTGTGGCCAGTGACGGACGCCACTGACCTCGAAGGTTGTAAAGAGTGTTTAAAAGCCGGCAACCAAGAATACTTGGCAAACTGTTCGTTCACGCTCCAAACCTCCCAGTCAATCCCGTCCCCTGTTGCTAACCTGCCCTCAGTCGTAACCGTTCTCCAAGCAGGGTGCGAACAACAACCAGACTCCGGCGTCACTGTCAGCATCGAAGGATCCATCTTTTCCGACCAAGTCGTCAACGTCACCGAACCTTCGGCCGTTCCCTCTGTCAATCCGGACTGGTTCGACAACGGCCCCATTAACCTGGGGGCCAAGGTCGGCATCGCCATCGGAGGCCTCGTCTTTGTTCTGGCCCTTCTCGGATGCGGCATCGTGTGGAACGGGAAGCGACGCAGAAGAGCCTTCCTACGCCAGCTCGAGACCAAGCACGGCCACGAGGGCTGGCCCTCGCCTCACCCGGGCGGAGAGATGCACGAGACGCCCCTCAGCCAACGCCCCCTCCGCGGCTGGGACGACTCCCCCATGACCGCCACCACCACCGAGAAGCCGTACCCGCGATACTTCTCCCCCTACTCGTCCCAGTACAACAGCCCCGTCAGCGCGCAGGACGGCGGCCCGAGCATGCAGTGGCCTGGCGCCGCGCACGCTGCCCACTCGCCCATGTCACCGTCGGCCGCCTTCGCCCTCAACGCCGAGCTCAGCAACCGATGGGACCCGAGCCACGCGGACGCGTACCGCCGGCAGGGCAGCGCCGAGACGTACGAGATGCACGAGGTCGACAGTGCCGGGAGCGCGAGCGCGAGCGCCGGCGACCGGAGCTTCCGGGCGCGCATGCAGGCGCGGCAGCCCGTCGGCCCCGAGCCTCCGGTCCTGGGACACCCCGGCTATGGGAGGAGCGAGAACAGCCCGCCGAGGACGTACCCCGTGACCGAAGACGATGCGAAACCTGGGTTTGCGGTATAAGAGAGAAGGGCCATGTGTCGCGTATCTGTCATTTTTGATGCTGTGTTTTGCTTCCTCTTTCTTTTCGTTGTGTGAGCCACCTGATGAATCCCCTCGAGATCCTGGGGCGCTGTCGAGCATGGTGTTTGGAGTCGGGATCTACTATGTTATTAACGCGAAAGCTTGCTCAATACGCATAGCGGTTGAAGAAATGAAACGAGTAAATTATTAAATGATCTATCATGAGGTGTTATGAGGCGCGACTATGTAGTCTTCATCTTCGTCCAATCATCTCCTAGCCTAACTTGATGCAGGCTCGACACTCTTATATAAGCCGATAATAGGCTTTCTTCAACTTTAGTTTAGAAGAACGCCGGCCTCAGCCTTTGTTTATTCTGGGGAGACGGATGGCAGGTGATTCCTAGGCTAGTAGAAGGTTGGTCTAGAGGCTGCAGGTTGAGACCCGAGAGCCTGAAGCTATGCTCCATGTTGGTGGTAGCGGGTTTTGACTGGGATTTACAAGTTGTGGGTGTAAGTGAGGAAACGCAGCCCAACAAGGGGCCCAATCATCTTTTCTCAGCATTGAAATCCGCTAGATAATAGGGGTTTAATTATATCGGAATATACAATTGTGAAAGTACTTGGTCAATAACAAACGGTGACTACCTAGATTGCTCGAAGCTGCATCTGCTGGCAGCTTAATCAGGACCATATTCCTCCATTACACCCCTGCCACGACGTACGCGTACATGGTAGGAAGAATCCATACTGGCAAGCGTTATAGGCTGCTATAGGCTGAATACCCCATTGGATGGCTTGCCATTCGATAGCAGCTAGCTTGAAGTAGCTACTAACAGTTCCAGCCTTCCTTAGGTCTTACCGAGTGCCAGGGTTCGTGATTACGGCGAAGGATCGCGTTTGGCATTTTTGTCAATTGAGACAAATGGGCTTCATCTTCTCTTTCATAGCTTGAACAAGCTCCGACGATTTTTCAGCTTGGTTCAGGTTTCATCAGCTACCTACAGCCCACCATGGCGCCACCCAAGATCCTCATGGTCATGGCCAACGAGCTGGGCCATGCGAACGTCTTCCTCGCCACGGCCCAGGCGCTCCTAGAACAAGCTCCCGATGCTGAACTACATCTCGCGTCCTTCGCAGGCCTCAAGCCTACGATTGACGAGGCCTTCGCCCACGTCAAAGACGCCAATGTCACATTCCATCCTCTCCCTGGGCCGACTGTGTCCGAGGCCATCAACCGAGACCCGGAGCCGGCTAATCGCATGTTGTCCACGGCGCTGCTTAAGCCCGGATTCCGGAACACGCCGGCCGCGACGAGGTTCTTCCTCACGCGCATCTTCCTCTCGTGGACCGCCGACGAGTACGTTGCCATTTTCAATGAGACCAATTCGCTCATTGGGTCTCTCGACCCTGACATCTTCATCGTCGATGGTTTGCTCTCCCCGGTCCTGACGGCGGCCAAGAACCATCACGCCCGGGTGAACTCCAAAGGCGATATCCCGGCGCCCTTCAAGCTGGTCCTGCTTTCGCCAAACTCCATCAAGGATGTGGCCCACCACCTCGAACCTCCCCAGAACCTCATCGCCAAGTGGCCCATAACCGGCGCAGCCATGCTCATGCCGATCCCCTGGTACCTCGTCCCCCTAAACTTCTACTTCCTGCTCCGCCTGATCTTCACCCTCGTCACGGATAAGCATGTGCCCGCCCAGGTGGCGTCCATCCGTGCCAAGACGGGTCTGCCGGAGCTGGAGGTTTCGACCTTTGCAAGCATTGTGCAGGACGGCCTGAAAGACATCGACTTTGTGCTTCTTTCCTCGCGGTTCGAGGTGGATTTCCCGACATTAGATCTCGCCAATGCGCCCCGGGCGTACATGGACAAGCTCATCGGCTGTGGGCCCATCCTGCGAGCCGCGGCGCCTCTTGCTGAGAGCGACGCCTCGCTTGCGAAGTGGATGAAGGGTGGACCAGTGGTGACGATCAATCTTGGTACAGTCTGCCAGGTGTCCGAGGACGAGGCGGTGGAGATGGCAAGGGCCTTGAGGCAGTTGCTGGACGAAGGCGCCAGACGGGGAGGAAACTGGAGCGAGATGCGCATCTTGTGGAAGCTGAAGAAGGACCCCGGCAGAGGACCTAAGTATCACACAGGCCCAGGATCCGCGGTATTCGACGTCCTGGGCAAGGAAGTTGAGGCCGATCGCGTCCGAATCGTAGACTGGATTGTGGCCGAGCCGAATTCCATCCTCAACACCGGCGACGTAGCCTGCTCCGTGACGCACGGCGGTGCCAGCTCATTCTTCGACGCCTTGACGTGAGTTACTCCCGCGCTGCGTGACCGATGTTACAGATGCTAACCAAGTGCAGGGCTGGCGTGCCGCAGGTTGTCCTCCCCGTCTGGGCCGACACCTTCGACTACGCAAACCGGGCCGAGATGTTGGGTGTCGGCCGTTGGGGAAACGTAAAGGCCTGTCCCAGGTGGACCACCCAGGAGTTGGCCCCGATCTTGATCGAGGTTGTTTTTGACCGGAATGCCGAGTTCGCGGCCAAGTCTAGGATGTTGGCGGAAGTGTGCCGCCAAGGGGGCGGCGGGAGGAACGTCGCTGCGAGGAAGATTATCGAGATTGTTGGATCGCCGAGTGCATGAGATGCTGCGGAATACTGGGAGAGGTGGAAGAAACGGGTTCCTGCAAGTACAAAAAAGTGTTGATAGAACTAGATGTAATTACATTATACTCCCATTCTGGCATCTAGCTCAACCTCAACTAGAAATAGTCGAGAGAAGCCAATCTTTGGAGGTTCCTAAAAAAGAAAATGGGGTTGAACACCAATAAGAGTATCGTATGGCTAGATCATAGACGTCTGAGGCCGCAACAATTTGTATTTCTAATTCTTCCGTTGTCGGTATTGTTCTGCCTTGCGGTCTCACGTCCGGTCCTTGCTTCGTAAGAGGTCGGCTTTCGTTATATGATCAAATCCATACCAGAAATCCCTCAACCTGTGATCTACTTCTTATTCTGGGGGTGGCTTAAGCTCCTATGAGTCACAGTAGATACCAAGCATGGCGGAACAGTGTAGGCCAGGCGCCCTCACAGTTGAACTCCCACCCTATATCATCTTCAGGCGGCACCCACTGGGCAATGCCATCGTCAGGATGAAACATTGGCCCGGGTTTGATCAGTTGAACAGCAACATCATGTACTGCCACGGCGACCAACTCAACTAATCGTGTGTCAAAAGCCCTTGATCCAGGAGATGCAGCCGATAGTTGGCAACAAGCTAAAAAGATAGTGAGACCATGTTGTCTGGATAAAAGAGGTGGGCCAGGATCGAAGCTCGCCCGAATGTTGTGTATCTTTTCCAATGCCCCAGGGGAAAGTTTGATATGCTCATCGTGGATCAGGTGCTCATATGGTAATGGTACTTGTGCATTTCCACTGTCCTTAACTACATCGGCTAAAGGTAGGCCATCGGCGATCTGAGCGTAAGTGACCCTCCGCTACTTATCTGTGATGATGAGATAGGGATATGGAAATCTCATGCTCAAAAACTTTTGGCAGATTGTTGATACCGTCAGAATATTGAAGAATGTCGTGGTTACCCATCTAGTTACAACAATCACTCTGCTTGTCTTTCTAGCTTTATTCCCAAGAATCTTGGGGGTTCTGTCGATCAGACCTTTGACAGTTGAATTTATGGTAGCTGATGACGAATAAGACTATACCAAAGATAAAGTGGTCTATTAAACGAAAAATGCTAGTTTGTGCCTGATCCCTTTAGTAAACTTCGGTGTCTGTACTCCTTTCATTCGAATTCATCGTGGTTCATGTTCGGTTCGGCAAATCCGCCAAGTGGATCATGTCGATGTGGCTGGTAGCTGTGGCGCCCAGGCTGTCTTTCCCTGACCGAGCCTAGCGCCCAATTGGCGCCACAGCGGCTCGAGCTTTCCGCTCTATCTGCATTTGCCCCCACACATGGCAAGAAAAAAATTTGGAAGCTTTCCAACCACCACACCGGGCAGACCACGAGGAAATCACGACTACTTCCGTTCCTTTCCCTCGTCAGAAGCAACTACCTGCTTTGGCCCGGTATATTATCAGACAAGCCGCAAAAGGATCTTCCGCAAGATCAGCGCGAAGACGCCCAGCCGCTCACCATGTCTAAGGAACTTGTGAAGAAGGGGGACGAGGACGAGTACACCATCAAGCCTCAGGCCGTGACACCTGCCATTGACACGAGCGCGTGGCCACTGCTCCTCAAGAACTACGACAAACGTGAGTGGAAGACGTTGCGAGCGATCAATTCGGGTCGCGGATTGCATTGGGAGACACAAAGACTGACTTGACGACGACAGTGCTGGTTCGAACCGGACATTTCACCCCCATCCCCAACGGATGCTCTCCTCTGAAGCGCGACCTCAAGTCGTACATCAGCTCCGGTGTCATCAACCTCGACAAGCCCTCCAACCCGTCTAGCCACGAGGTTGTTGCCTGGGTTAAGCGCATTCTCCGGTATGTTTTTGAATCCTTCCGTCCCTCTTCCAGCCTCGGTCGCGTCTGCCCATTGTGTCCGCTTTTTTACTAACTTTTTTTTCTTCACCCAGAGCCGAGAAGACTGGCCACAGCGGAACCCTCGACCCCAAGGTTACGGGATGTCTGATTGTCTGTGTTGACCGTGCCACTCGTCTGGTCAAGTCTCAACAAGGTGCCGGAAAGGAATATGTTGCCGTCATCCGTCTCCACGACAAGCTGCCTGGCGGTCAGGCCCAGTTCGCCCGCGCTCTCGAGACCATGACCGGTGCCCTGTTCCAGCGTCCCCCGTTGATCTCAGCCGTCAAGCGCCAGCTCCGTATCCGAAGCATCTACGAGAGCAAGCTCATTGAGTTTGACAATGACCGTCACCTCGGTGTCTTCTGGGTCAGCTGCGAGGCTGGTACCTACATCCGAACCCTTTGCGTCCACCTGGGTCTGCTGCTCGGTGTCGGCGGCCACATGCAGGAGCTCCGACGAGTGCGCAGTGGTGCCATGGACGAGACCAAGGGTCTTGTTACCCTTCACGACGTCCTTGACGCCCAGTGGCAGATGGATAACACCCGCGACGAGTCTTACCTCCGCCGCGTCATCTCTCCCCTCGAGACCCTCTTGACCTCGTACAAGCGAATTGTTGTCAAGGACAGCGCCGTCAACGCCGTGTGCTACGGTGCTAAGCTGATGCTTCCCGGTCTCCTCCGATATGGTAAGTCTTGCTGTTGAGGTCTGTCTCAGTCAGTTTAGATCCAGCGCTAATGAATTGCCAACAGAGTCCGCCATTGAGCACCACGAGGAGGTTGTCCTGATGACCACCAAGGGTGAGGCCATCGCCCTGGGCATTGCCCAGATGTCTACGGTTGAGATGTCGACCTGTGACCACGGTGTTGTTGCCAAGGTCAAGCGTTGCATCATGGAGCGCGACCTGTACCCTCGCCGCTGGGGTCTCGGCCCTGTTGCCCAGGAGAAGAAGAAGCTCAAGGCCGACGGCAAGCTGGACAAGTACGGCCGAGCCAACGACGCCACGCCCGCCAAGTGGAGCACCGAGTACAAGGACTTCAGCGCGCCCGATGCCTCTGTCGCCGCCGCCGCCGCTGCCGCGCCGACCACGCCCGCGAAGGCTGTGGAGGACACCAAGATGGAGGGCGTTGAGGCCTCGTCGCCTGCGGCGGCCGAGGACAGCAAGGACAAGAAGCGCAAGAAGCACGACGGCGAGACTGCGGAGGAGAAGGCTGAGCGGAAACGTCGGAAGGCGGAGAAGAAGGCTGCCAAGGCGGCCAAGAAGGCGAGCAAGGGGGGAGACGACAGCGAGGAGAGTGATTGAGGGGCTCCGGCACCTGCAAGTGACGGATCTCGCATATGTTGTTGATATGGGGCGGTGTGCGTACTGTACCATACTCTCTCCCTCGCTTTTCCTTTTCTGGTTTTTATTCCGCTTGACAGTCAATTTCTGGGGAACACTTTTGGCGTTTGGTTCGAAAATCCTGGTAGGAGTAGATGAAGGCACTCAATGCAAAGGGACGATACGAAAAGCAAATGCGACGCAAAGAGTGATGAGATTGGTGATGTGATGCGTGCGAGGTGAGGAAATGAAGACCCGGCGAGTGAGCGAGTGAGCTAGCGTGAATAGGAAAAATGATTTACCAAATGATCTACCAAATGATTTACCAACAAAGATTGATTGTGTCTGAGCATTGCAGAGTAATCTATTGCATTGCATCGCATCTGGAAATGGGGTGTGGGTAGTGCCCACTCTGGATGGATCTCTGCAAAGGCATGTCTTGGTTTTTCGTGTTGTCTTGGTCTTGTGTTGTGCAACCAACTTGCATGCCACCGTGCGGCCAACGAGAGGCGAAAAATAGATGCCGCGGAAGGGGAGCAAGATAGTCCAGGGCATGGGTCGGGTGTCAATTGTCATCATGGTGTCATGGTACCACGGAGAGTCGTGGTGTCATGAGAGTAGGTATCTTTCCCATGAAAGTGTTCCCATCACCACCCATGCTGCCTCTATCAATGCCGCCCCGAAGCGTGTAATTACGCCAATGCGTGTAATTATGCCCCGAGCCTCCAGATCGAAGGTGAGCTAAAACTAAAGCTAGAGCCATGTGTTGGTCGAGTGTTCGAACTCGGCCCCATCATCCTGAAACACGGCCATGTGGGCAATGTATGCGTTGGCATCGGAACTACGAATAGACGACGCCATAAGAGACGACCAGCAACTTGCCAGCAAAGGCGAAGATTGCGAAACTTGACGGATACAGGGCTTGGCATCGACACAAGGCTTAGTAGAGGCTGTAAAGCTGCTGACCGAGGTGCTCTTACTTGCGTCACAGGAAGAGGCCGGTGGTGTCTGTTGTTGGCCGTAGCACATGATGCTGGTAGACTTCTCTCAGGTTGCATTCCCTCACTTGCAGGTTGCAACGACAGACACGCTACTTGCAGCTTCCAAGGAACGGACGAAGCTGAGGCGGGTGACACGGCAGCCACGACAACTCAGCCTTGGCCGAAAGGAGAACGAATCAGCCTTCGAGAAGCCGTCCCGGGACCGCCTCTGCCGGGATTCTGGCTCTCCGGGCTCTTGGTATTCCGGCCAATATTGTGTTATTGGAGCCGCGTTATATCGGCAGCGTCGCAGCTGACTGGCTGCAACGCCATGTAGATCCATCGCCCAAGCCAAGCACCATGGCAAGAAGAGAGAGAGAGAGACTAGATACTACACTAGTCGTCGTCTACGAAGCCCCGTCCACCGCATAAAATTAAGAGGTTGCATCCTTGCGCGGTGGTGACTTGGACACGCGCGACTGGAGCCACACACGAGCTCGTTCTGCTTTCCCCCGTCGTTCTGTTAGTCCCAGTCGCATGGCACGGCCTCGCGGAGACCACCCGTGCGGCTTCTATCCCCGTTCGGAGCGCCTCTTTTTTCTTTTTGTTTCTCGTCCTTATGTCCGCGTGCCTTGTGCCTGTGCCTGTGCCTGTGCCTGAACCGAGCAGCCATCGTTGTCACCCCGGACTAGTGGGAGGAGTCCAATGGTTCGGGGGGCGTGGGATGCGGCTGGACTGGGGAGAGTAGGAGGCATTGTGGGTTTGTTTTAAGAGGACGGTGTGTCTTCGGTGATGACTTGGCGGGTTGGGGGGTCGTGGCTATGGCGTGGACGGTGCCTGTCTCGGTGGTATATAAGGATGGTGTTGAGGGACGTGTTGTGATGGAGGAGAGGATACGACAGGACAGGACTATCATCTGAGACTGGGCAGATAACTCGAGGACTGGAAAGGAGAGACGACATTGACGGTTTCGTCTCTTGACCATACATCCCTTTTCGAGATCCTCTACAGCTTAGATCGGGGTCAACGTCCAGCCATCCACCATGTTCAAGATGTCTGGTTCTACGAGATTCCACTTACTCACCACCCTCCTCCTTCTTCTCCTCCACTCCACTTACACCATGGCCCTCCCCACCCCGCTCTCCTCCTCCGTCGCCCTCATCAAGATCACTCTCAACTGGCCCGAAGGCCACGCGCGGCGTCAAGACGGCTCGTCAACCCTGGCACCCGCCATCTCCAAGAACTTCCCGGACCCGGGTCTCCTCCGGGACGCCAGCGGCAAGTGGCTGTCGTTCGCAACCAGCGGCAACGGCTACCATATCCAGGTGGCCACGGCCGACGACGTCTTCGGCCCCTGGACGGTGCTGGACAAGGACGCCCTCCCTGGCGACGGCTGGACCAGCGGCGCCAACTTCTGGGCGCCCGACGTGCGGATGCTCGGCGACGGCAGCTACATCATGTACTTCTCCGGCGAGCTGCCCGAGGGCGGGCACTGCATCGGCACGGCGCGGTCCAAGACCAGCTCCGGCCCGTACACCATCGACGACGGCCCGCTCATCTGCCCGCGCGACCAGGGCGGCGCCATCGACCCGGCTGGGTTCTACGACGAGGCCACGGGGCGCCGGTACATCGTGTACAAGGTGGACGGCAACGCGCTCGGGGGTTCGGCGCCGACGCCACTCCAGCTGCAGCGCGTGTCGGCGGCGGACGGGGCGACGCTGATCGGCGACCCGGTGACCATCATGAACCGCATCGACGCCGAGGACGGCCCGCTGGTGGAGGCGCCCAGCCTGGTGAAGCTGGCCGACGGGCGGTACCTGCTGTTCTTCAGCAGCCACATGTACACGGACGACGCGTACGATGTCAAGTACGCCGTGGCCAACGCCGTGGCCGGGCCGTATGTGCGGGGCCCGGCGCCGCTGCTGTCGACGCCGGAGCTGGGGCTCAAGGGTCCCGGCGGCGGGACGAGCTCCGAGGATGCCGGGGTGCTGGTGTTTCACGGGTGGTGCGAGGAGAAGGTGCGGTGTATGTACGTGATGGGCTACGGGATTCAGTAATTTGATTTGATTTCCTACGGAGAGGTTACGGGGATGGACAAAGGGCGATGGATTGCGGGATACCCTGGAAGAGTAAATGGATATAATATATGGGATCAGGCGTTGGACAGATGGATGGATGGATGGATGGATACATAGATGGCCATGTTGTCTGGAATTCAGTCATGCTGCTTCTCATGACCGTCCCCTACACCGTGACTGTATCAAGTGCTTCGTACGCGTCGATAAGCGCACAGGTTGGAGTTTGCGATTCGGGGACAGTTCGCTGCCTTGCAATTAAGCAACCAACCACTTTAAGCCGGATCACAAACTAGAGCCTACCTCTCCTGCTGAAAGGAAAAAAGCAAAGCGTTCCCATGTCTGAAAAAGGCTGGACATATCCGCAAGAAACCAAGACACACGACGACCGACGCATCACAGTACGCAGCTAAGCGCCCGTCACCGTCCCCGGCTCTCCACTCCACCTCCGCCATTGGGCCGTGCTCCGGGCGGCTAACCGACGACCCCCCGGCGCCGCGGCCTGTGATAGGCCGGAGCACCCCCGCCGCCTTCGTGATGGCTCTGCATCTCGCGGGCGGCAAGAAACCAACCAAGAAGCCAAGAGTCAATAGCGGCCTTTTTTTCTCTGTGTACGTCTTCTTCTCGCCTGTTTGTCTAGCTAAAGTGTTTTCGGCCCCTCCCTGGAGTGGGAAGGGGGGCGCGAGCTTGGGTTCTCGTGTGATACGGGTTGGTTTGCTGTATATCCGGACGCCAGACTCGGCAGACGAGGGGATGCTTGGTTGGTGATATAGGGCCTCTGTTTCTCTTCTTTCTTCTTCCCCCCTTGCTTGGTTTCTCTTCGTCTCTTTCCCTCGTCCTCGCCAATTGCCTCCTGTTGTTCTGTCTAGTCTTGTCCTTTCGCTTCGTTTTCTCATTTTATGTCGCTATCATTATAATCCAAATCACCCTCAAGACCGAAAGATACCCCATGTTTTAAGAGAAGTGTCTGGCACACTTTCACTCATTCGCTCATCTGCTCCCTCCAAGGCGTTTCACAGCTGGTCTGGCCTGGCCTCGGCCAAAGGAGCTTCCCCTTCCCTCAACGACCGATCCCCAAAGCCCGCCCCCAAACAACAGAGATCCTCCGCCATGGCTTGTCGATCACCATCATCATGGCTTATGCTCCTGGCCCTGCTTCTTCTACGTGTCACGGCCCTTCAGGTCACGCCCAACTCACCATGCGCATCCTTCTGCATGGACTCGTCTGACCTCGACCGCTCCGATTCCCGCGCGTCAACTACCGATGGCGACGACATCGTCTGCACCGACGACGGATATCTCAGACAGAAGACGGGCCAGAAGTTCCAGCGGTGTCTGTCTTGTCTCCAGGACAGCGACTTCCAGCGCGGGGACGAGAACGACCAGAACTGGTTCTTGTGTGAGTCGCCGGATTTATATCATGACTTATGACAACACTTACTCACGCGCCCTCTCTAGACAACCTCCGTTACTCCTTCGACTACTGCATCTTCGGCTATCCCAATGCAACCGACGTCGGCTCCAACCCATGCATGACCTCTGAGGCCTGCGGCCCTCTTGAGGCTGCTATGAAGCACGGCATGACCGACCCAGACGACAGAACGCAGTACGACTACTGCGAAGCCGACAACAAGGCCATGCTCAGCTCTGCCTATGAGAACTGCTACGCGTGTGTGAGGGCCGATCGCACTCACACTTATCTCTCCAACTGTTCGTCCCGATATCTCTCCCGCTGACATCTCGGCCTATCGTCTAACATGCCCCTCAGTCCTCGTCGCCCTCGAAGCCGGATGCGAGCAACAGCCGGCGCCCGGGAAAACCATCGGCCTCAACGACACCGTCTTCGCCGAGTCGGGGATCCAGATGATCGACCCGTCCGCCTCGGCCGTCGCCTCCTCCGGGAAGCTCGCCACCACGGCCATTGCCGGCATCGCCATCGGCGGCTTCGTCGTCATGCTCGTGCTCGTCGGCTGCGTCTACATGCAGATCCGCAAGCGCAAGAACCGCGCCGCCCGCGCCCGCCGCGCCCGCGCCTCGACGCTCTCGTTCGGCCGCCAGCGCCAGATGACGCCGAGTTTCCGCGACGGCCCGGACGGCGACTACGAGTCTCCCATGAGGGAACGGGCCTA
This sequence comes from Neonectria neomacrospora, assembly GCA_013756995.1. Lineage (NCBI taxonomy): Eukaryota > Fungi > Ascomycota > Sordariomycetes > Hypocreales > Nectriaceae > Neonectria > Neonectria neomacrospora. Next base: position 13,221 of record JABSTB010000432.1, read on the forward strand.
CGTGGACCCGGCCGCGGCCCTCAGCTCCAACCCGGCCGCCGGAAGCTCGTTCTCGGCCTGGGGCTCGCAGAACGGCATCACCAGCATCCGGACGAGCCCCAAGCTCTCCAACATCACCACGTCGCTGCCCTGTCCTCCGCCCGTCCACACCTCGCCGCGCCAGCTGGCTTCCCCAGACGACTACACCACGCCCACCTCGACCACATCAACCCGCTCCAACGCGCCGCTCCTCCACCACAAGCCCTACAACCCGGCTGACAACCGCTCACCTCTGGGCTCTCCGCTCCTCAGCCCAGGCTTCGCCGTCGCCAGTCCCCGGATGACTTCTCCGCTGTCCAGCCGTGACAAGCGAGACCCCGAGTTTCCTTCTCATTGGGAGGAGCAGCGCCTCGCCGGCTCCCGGAACCTGATGAAGAAAAAGGCTTCTTGGGGCTCCGTCGCTCCGGTTGAGGTCCGCAATATCCAGACAACCTTTGCTCCACCGCCGAGGAAGGGGACGTAACCGTCTCTCACTTTCTCGTTTCCTTTGTAGAATGTCGTGAGTGGCGATGCCGATGTCCTGGATACTCAGAGGCTTTATGCGATATAACGATTCGCTGGATATGAAATAGTGCCCAGTATATACATGACCACCTAATAATTCAACGCTATGGATGATGATCAAGCACCCGTATTTCATTCACCAGTCGAGACCGATCAAGATGTGTGTAACCGGCTTCATTGCCAGTCGTGTGATTTGTTTGTTCTATTCCCACTGCCGTCTGCAAGAACTGTGCTGTACGTCGTACACGCACATAGCTGTATGTATAATTCCCATGCCATCGCTTATAAATACAAATCAATGTGAAAGATATAACACAAGGCACCGCATACCCGTCCATCCAACTCTATGGGTATCTCCGGTGCTGAGAATTACCGCCAAATAACAACCGAATACAAAACTGGCCTCCGCAACGTGTTGCTAGGGGTCGTCGCTGCTTGCCGCTGTCGTGGACAATTGCTTTCCCACCCTCTCCTCGAACGCCGAGCTAGTTGTTTTGGTCCCATGGCGTCGACCCTCTGCTCATGCCCTCGCTCTGTAGCCGCTCGTTCTGGTCCCGGAACCACGATGCCCCTTCCTCCATCTCCTCTCGCATTGCCCGCAGCTCACTCATCAGGTTCTGCGCATCGCTCATAACTCGCTTGTGCGCCTTGACCTCTGAGGTGGCCTTTCCGGCTAGTTCTCCGTCGTCGTCCGTCACCCGTTTCCTCTTATTCTTCATGGCTAAAGCCTCCCTTGCTCTGGCGTTGCTTTGTTCTTGAGAGCTTGAAAGCATACCTTGTCCACCTGGGCGTGTCAGGTCGGCAATGGATGCTCGACGGACCACTCCGCTGGTTGGAGGCCCCATGGAGCCAACCCCAGAGTATCTCTTCTTTCCGTATCGTGCGTCGTTAGCGAGCGATTCGGGGAGGGCGGTGCCATCCGGCATTTGGACGATGCCCATGGCTTTTAGCCGCCAGCGCTCGGAAACCTTGCTGACTCTGGTTCCCGAGTCTGAACTGCCGACGTCCCTGGATGACATTGGAGGCAGAGAGCGACGGAAGCTGGCTGGCCCGTCACCCAAGAGCTGCTCGCGCAAGGCTTGTGTTTTGGAACCGCCCTTGACAGTTGAAGAACGAGATAGCCTTGATTGGCTGCTGGAGACTGAGCCGTTGACTGAAGGCACCTTATGAACAATCTTCGCCGCGGCATCCTGCTCATTGTTGACTCCTGATAAAACACCCGAAGAAAGCAGAGCATCTTCCGCCTGTCGCTTGCTTGGCCTCTTGTGCTTGAGTAAGTCCATGAACTCCTCAGGTCGGTTCACTTCTGCAAGTTCAGCTCGTTCCTTGGCTGCTCGTCGAGCTGCCTCCTTCTGAGCCTTGAGATGCGCTGCTCGTTGAGCTTCATAGTAAGTCCTCATCTGGTCACGCCCGCTTCGGCGAAGCTGACTGAGGCGGAGTTCTCGTGCGTTGTCACGCCATCGGTAAAAGTACTTGACCGAAAGACTGTAGACGCGGAACTGATTTGCTTCTGCAAGAGCACGCTCCTCCTCTTCTTGTCGCCTCTTCTTGTCTTGTTCCTTCTCAAACTTTCTGAAGACGCTTTGCAGAATGTTGTCTAGCATGAAAGCCTGGAAGTCCTCTATAAGCCCATCATCTCCTTTCACATACCACTTCGTGATGTCGCCCATCATGTCGCGAGGAGGTGCGGTCGGAGGTGGAGGACTTGTTGGTTTCAAGAGAGTACTAGGTGTAGTGGTGGCGGCTGTCGAAGCAAGTCCTAGAAAGCCTGGCGACGAAGACGGCTGCAGAGAAGACGTGCCAGCTAAAGAAAATGCCGGGTTTGGTGATACTGTTGTACCCGAAGCAGCAAACGAGGTGCTCATCGCTGGCTTTTCACTTCCAGCCGGAGGCGTTGGTGAAGGTTTACCCAGCATGGTCCCAAGGCTAGGTTGGATTCCGGTTGATGGGGGCAGAACCGTGCCACCAGTGCTAGGCGCGAATGGACTAGAGCTTGTAGTAGATGGTGCAAAATGTGATGAGGTCGATTTAGGAGTAGGTGGAATGAGGCTGATCCCTGGTGTCTTCAATGGCTCTGTGGTCGTATTTGACGGAGCCTTGGCTTCGTTTTGTTGTCCGAGAGGAGTTCCAGTCCATGAACTTGCTTGCGGCTGAGTAGGGAAGGACGAAATATTTGCAGATTTCGCTGGTTGTGTTCCCGTTGAGTCTAATGTACCGACCGGAGCAAATGGACTCTTTGATGCAGAGACATTGTTGGCAACTGGTGACCCTGAAAACGGCGCAAAGCTAGGGGCGGCTCCATTCAATGTTCCTAATTGGCCTTGGGCGCCGTTGAAGGCGCCGTTGGTAGGTGTGCCATTGAAGGCTGATTGAGCGATTTGTCCAGGCGTCGAGGCGAAAGGGTTGATGGCTGGTTTCTTGGCCTCTTGGGTAGCCGCCGGTGCGAACGGGTTTGGTTGAGATGGTATTTGCTGGAAAGCTGAACCAGAATTTGATAGGTTTCCGAGAGATGTAGTCCCTAGAAACGAAAGCAAGGTCAGAACCAGTGGGTACGGGCGTTACTTTGCCAGATTTCCAGTGGTTCGTCTCGAGCCATCTTGATGCCCCGGAAATCATCCCGTGGGCTATGGCATCTCAAGTCTCCGTCTGAAAGCGAGTGTCTGTTCGCCTGCAAAGTAAAGGCTCTTGCGGATATTGCAACACAAGAGCGATGGCACGCAGAATCTTTCGCGCAAATTAAGTACAGGGGGCTCGGGAAGCTTACCTAGATTATTGTTAAGGGCACCGTTGCCTCCCAACCCGCCTGCAGGTGGACCAAATGAGGCAAAGGCATTGCGGGTTGGGGCAGTGGTTTCTGTCGGAATGGACGGTTGAGTAGTCGGGGTTTCGGTGTCTGAAACGAAAAGACTTTCTTCCACGGACCCATTCATCGCAGGTTTCGGTGCGTTCGGGTCCTCGCAGATACTCTGGTGGATCAAGTCTGGAAGCGCTCTTGAACCGCGCTTCCTTTCCACCAATTTTCGAGAGAACTGGTGTGGTAGTCGATGGTGAGGCAAGGGCTTTCGGTTGTCCAAGATTAGATATTGACGGCTGCCATCTGACGAGTTGGCCTCGCATTGGCCAAATTCGAAGTCGTGTAGCTCTGCGAAGTCAACAGCCTGTTTGATAGTGTCGAATCGGAGGAACTTGTTCAGGACTGCAGTAGTAACATCTTTTGAGGACTCGCGTGGTCGGCCTAGCGCCTTCTTGATGGAGGTCAAAATAGAGCGTCGAAGGTGAGGGAAGTGACACTCTGCAAAGCAAGCCATGGTATATGATACTTTTGGATCTTCGACAATCCGGAAATAGCTGTAGTAGGCCGCTGAGGCAGCCAATGAGGGCGCATCCTTGAGTGGTCCGTGGAAATGTTGAGTGCTTTGGAGAGCTTCTACCAGAGACACCGCAGTCCTGACTTCGTCCGAGTCCCTCCATAGGTTGGCTTTCCATTGCCGTTGAAGAGTTTCGATAATGTTGGGGTCGAATGCATGGAAAACGAGGTAGTAAGCGCGAAACTCGGCCTCATTCTCACAGCTAACACCCTGCTCATTGCAGTCGTCGTAGAGATCACGCAGAGAAAGGAGGGCTTTGCCAAGCTGCTCCAGCTCCTGTTGCTCCACGAAATCCGGAGGGGCCTTACCATCTTGAGAGAGAAGATGTAGCGCCGTGACGTGGAACCTTGCGATATTCTCCAGAACATAGACCTGGGTCTTCATTTCTTCGGGGGTAAGAGATGAAAAGAATGTAAAGTCGCGTCGGATTGCCCGGGTTCGATCCCAAAGGAAACTGTGCAAAGTTGGCAGATTCCCATCGTTTCGCAAAAGGTCATCGACCAAGTAGTCGAGTGTTCGTCGTAGGGCGCGTATAGATCGTACATCCATGGGCAACGGGGCTTCTTGACCAGCAGCAGAACGCGCCAACTTCTTGACCATGCGTCGGGTGTCGGGGAAGGTCGTCTTGCGGCTCTTCTCGGGTAGGTGGACGTCCATCTCGTTGATGCGCATGATTTTCTCGTACTCAGGGCACATGTCCTCGCTGATACCCTTGAAGTTGATGGCATCCTGCAAGGTCTTTCGCTTTTCCGGATCATCGATAAGGCCAGCCTTCGTCAGGGACGCGCGCACCTTGTCGCGATACGCTTCATATTTCTCTCGGAACTTGGTCACTTCCGCCTTGTTCTCGGGGTCACCAGGTTGCGACGGCCACTGCGGCGGGTTAATGCCATCCTTCCTCAGTTGCTCGTAAACCTTTCGGGCGTGGGGGTCGTCGGAGTGGTAAGATTCTGGCACAGGGTTGTCGTCCAGGTCGGCGCTTGAGGACGAAGTCGGTCGCGATCCTTGGTTTCGCGTCGCGGCAAACGGTTTCCCATTGCCACGCGTGTTTTGGGGTGGAATTTTCTTCGGAAACTCAGCACCGTTGGTTCGGTTCTTCTTCACGTCCGCGCCTTTCTTTTTCCAGTCGTCGCCGTTCTTGGCCTTCTGCTTGCCTCCATCGCTCAAGTTGGCATCCTGTTTCAGGAACGGATTGTTCGGCTTTCGCTTCCCCTCGTTGTCGCTCTGGTCGGCCAGCGGCGAGGGTCGTTTGTTTCGCTTCGCCCGGGAGGAGTCGCCTGTATCAACACCGAATGAGCTGCCGCCGGCGTTGGAGTGGTTGGCGAAGGGGTTGAACGCCGGAGACGGGCTCTGCGTCGGCTGGCCAAAGGCGGAAAACATCTGGCTTGATGACGCAACGGACGTCGCAGTCATCTAGGGAATCGTTTTAACATGGGGGAGAGATCGCAACGCGCAGAATGCGTGGCGGGAGAACAAAGCGTGTGGTCGGAGGCTGATGTTGAGGTGAGCACATGGACCTCTGGGAAGCTTTTGCTATTGTTGCCGCATTCACACCACCACGTGACTCGATCTCTCCAGCCACCCCGCCAGCAAATACGCGCTAGACCGCATCCGTCCACGTCGGTTCTCGGTCTTTAATGACCATTGTGCATTGAACAAAGGAGGAGCATAGAGCAAGCGAGCAAATATTTTCATAATTCGGCAATCCAACACGTTATGCAAAAAGACTTCATTCAGATTCATTACAGTAATACGGCTGACTTTTATGACAATCCCTATCCCAAGGGGCATTTCCCCACCCGAAACTCGTTCACCTTATCCGACCACGAATTCGAGCTGGTCCAAGGTTTTGTCTGATCTCATCCAGCTGCTCCAGACCGGTCTGGGGCCGCATCTTCTTAGATGTCCGATGACCCGGCTTGACGTAGTTCCCAAGGAAGTCATCAAGGATGCCGTCGAAATCGCTGCGTGTCGGTCCTTGGACACTAGACGCTGTTGAAATGGCCGACACCGATTGCATATCATCGTCTGCACCATCCTCGTTGTACGCCTCCTCAATTTTGTCAAACCTCGCGTCAAGCAAGGTCATCTGCTCCGTTCGCACGAGTGACGACGACGTCATGGAGTAGCTTGAGGCGTTGGTGAGCGCTCCCTTTCTCTTCTTCCGCCTTCCACCGTTTGTAGTTGTCGTCCAGTTTGATTGCATCTCAGACGGCGAGGCTCCGATAGGCGGTCGGCCACCCTTTTGCTCCTTCTTGAATTGCTTAAAATTCTCCATCCAGTCCTGGGATGGACCCTGTTCAGGTTGTTCCGCTGGGTCTTTGACGAGTTGAGGGACAATATCCTCCTTGTACTCCTTGGTCGGCTTCGCGGTGTCGTCTGACTCCCAGCCGTCATCGCCGTCATCATAATCTTGCTCGTCAAACTCGTAGTCGTCAAGTTCCCGTCCATCCTTGGCGAGCTGCTTGAAAATATCGTCGTCGTCCTCGACATAAGCATCATCATCCAGGGCCTCCAGAACCTCTCGCAACCGCGGGTCCATGTCCGGCTGGAAACCCTTGATGGCGTCTGGAATGTTTTGCTGTGCCTCATAGGTGACCCTTGTAAGGTTCTTCGAGGGCAGAATTTCCTCGTCCAGAATCTCACCCGACTTCTGCTCCAGGTCCAACGTTCTCAAGGCGTCCTCCAGAGATTCCTTCTGTTTTCCCTTGCCCTTGCTCGCCGCGTCCGTCGACTCGACAAAGACAACCTCGCCACCTCCGGTGTTAAGGTCTCGCAGATGCTGCATGTAATCATATTCGGAGTCGTCGTAGTAAACGCCATGGCTGGCAGCCTCGCCTTCGTTCGCACGGATGCCGTCGGCCTCGTACCCCAGATCCGAAGCCAGGTCGTCTAGGTGCTTTGCCTTATGGGAATCGTCTGTGGGCTGCGTCGGGTTGAGCACCATGGAGGGCGCATTTTCGTCGTGGATGAGCGGATCATTTTGCGGTCGGTGGACGAGCGTAAAATGCTGCGCCGTCTTCTTATTGCTGGAGGACGGAGTCAGCCGAAGGGATTCACAGGGGCGCACCGCATTCTAAGACTCACATCCACTTTCCGCGAGCCATCTTGGCGATTTGAGGCAGACAAATCTGTTGGTAGACGAGGGTATCAGGAAGATTCGCGGTTAGGCTGCGAATCCCACTTCTCGCTGGGCGCAGAAATCTTAGCGGGGTGCACGAAAAAATCCTTATCATGAATCATACAGTTATCACCTCTATAGACACTGTATTTTGACTCAGTTTAAGGTGTAAAATGGACAGTGCTAACAACCGACCCCACGGTCGCGCCCTCACCCCGAAAATTTGCCCCTCCATTACGCCCATTATTCAGCGGGGCAACAGTCGCTTCGCAATGCCCTCTCATCGCAGTAACATACACACTTCTTCGTCCATTCCATCATACGTCCATATTGCGACCTGGGCTTATATCGCTCGTACATTCCATTCTCCCAAGTAAAACTGTCCTAGAGGGACACCGCCGCAAAGATGGTTATGCCAAAGTCCAAAAAGACTGTGGGGTTGGGCAACACGCTGATGAACGACCGGTTCGGCAAGAACAAAGGCGGCGACAGGAAGAGGACATCCGCAGTCACCAGAACCAACCATGCCACCGGAGAACAGTATCTTGTCAACGAGAAGGAGGATGCGTCGTGGGTCAAGATGCGCTCCGTCACGGAGCAAGGTGCCCTCGACGAGTTCCTTGCCACGGCCGAGCTTGCCGGCACCGACTTCACTGCCGAGAAGATGAACAACACTAAGATTATCCACACCGACCAGAAGAATCCTTATCTTCTCTCTTTCAAGGAGGAGAAGGATGTTCTCGGCAAGCACAAACTCCACAAACAGCGCCTGACCGTTCCCCGAAGGCCCGAGTGGGATGCCTCCACAACCCCGCAGGAGTTGGATGTCAAAGAGCGCGAGGCCTTCCTAAACTGGAGGCGAGGACTGGCTGAGTTGCAGGAGAACAATGATCTGTTGATGACCCCCTTCGAGCGAAACTTGGAGGTCTGGCGCCAGTTGTGGCGAGTTATCGAGCGATCGGACCTCATCGTCCAGATTGTCGATGCCAGAAACCCTCTCCTTTTCCGATCAGAAGATCTCGAGACCTACGTCAAGGCCGTCGATCCCAAGAAGGAAAACTTGCTCCTCATCAACAAGGCCGATATGATGACGCCCACGCAACGAAAAGCCTGGGCCAAGCACCTGCGCGAGGCGGGCATTTCTTACAAGTTCTTCTCGGCCCAGTTGGCCAAGGAGATGATCGAGGCGAGGGATCTCGAGGAGGAGGAGGAGAAGAGTGAGTCGGACGAGGAGCCCGAGGCCGGCCCTTCGTCATCTTTAGGTCCTTCAGAGGAGCAACCCGTGAAAGAGGAGGTGAAAGAGGAAGCGAAAGAGGAGACCGAGAACGCACAAGAGGAAGCGCCTCTGAAGGCGGCGGTGGACGAGGACACAGAGATCTTGACGGTCGAGGAGCTAGAAGAAATCTTCCTCCGATACGCACCAACAGATGCAGGTAAGATCCCCAAATCTCCCATAGACCTAGAACATTGCTCATCTCTGCCGCTAGCTGAGGATCACAAGCTCCAGGTGGGCTTGGTTGGCTATCCCAACGTCGGTAAATCTTCCACCATCAACGCGCTCATCGGCGCCAAGAAGGTCTCCGTCTCCTCGACGCCCGGAAAGACCAAGCACTTCCAGACCATCCACCTGAGCGAGAACGTCATTCTTTGCGATTGCCCCGGTCTCGTCTTCCCCAACTTTGCCACCACCAAGGGCGACCTTGTCTGCAACGGTATTCTCCCCATCGACCAGCTCCGCGAGTTCACCGGACCCGTCGGCTTGGTCACCCAACGTATTCCCCAAGCCTTCCTCGAGGCCATCTACGGCATCCAGATCCGCACTCGCGCTATCGAGGAGGGCGGTACTGGTGTCCCCACTGGCTCCGAGCTCCTCCGCTCCTACGCCCGCGCCCGAGGCTTCCAGACCCAGGGTCTGGGTCAGCCCGACGAGTCTCGAGCCGCTCGTTATATCCTCAAGGACTACGTCGCCGGCAAGCTCCTCTTCGTCTCACCTCCACCAGGAATCGAAGACGCCGACGATTTCAACCGCGAACTCTACGATGAGCTTCACCTCCCCGAGAAGCGACGCCCCGCCCTCGCCGCCGCCCTCGACAACCTCTCCCTCGCCGGCACTGACGCCGCTCCCAGCGAGGCCGCCTTCCTCGAGGACGACGTGGTCGACATGGTCGCCCTCCCCGCGGGCCCCAAGACCCAGCAGCTCGACAAGGGCTTCTTCAACCCCAAATCCCAGGGCCACACGACAATGCCCTTCAGCTACCAGTACACCGAGCAAGGCCGCATCGCCACCAAGGGCCTTTCCGGCCGCAAGGCCCGCACCGTCGTCGCCATGGAGGCCGGCGTCGAGCCCAAGGATGTCCAGGCCATCAACAGCAAGAAGCACTTCAAGCCCAGCACCAAGGGTACCAAGAATAAGCGTCGGCACGGAAGACTGGGTGGCGATGATGATTAGATGGATGGATCAGCGGCGGCGATGCAATGTGCGGCAAGGTGACATGGTAAAAATGACATGGGACGGGTTATGCTATGACGACGGGATCATTTGTTAGGCTGGTTAGGGTTTGGTCATGGGTTGATGGTTGGTTACCTTCCTAACTGTGTTATGAAGCCACGTTCTCGCCCTACTGGGCAAGTACAAAAATGACGTTTTCTTTGTTAATCTTTGTTTCCAACTCTGATGTGTGACTCTGTACGTGATTTAACTTGCTTGTGCGAGATTTTCCCTTAAGGAGCATGTTAGATTGTGAGCTGCTTTACTGAACGCCGACCTAGCCAACAACTACAAAGGAGTCACGGAGGAGCAACAAAATTGATAACAGAAGAAAATTTCTTGTGGGTATTGACTGTAAACACTGCCTGCAGTTCGCCGGGCAAAAAGGATTGTGCCGTGTAAAAACAACGCAGATGCCATGCCGTGTATGCTAATACCATGCCGTCCCAAACTCCGTAATGCAAGGTATCCTCCCGCATGTGCCGTTGAGGCGCGTCTCCGTTAATAAGAATGTGTGTTTTGCTGTTATGACGATATCATCGATTTCCTCTTGACTCTCGGCGCTCTTCGTTCTTCCGAAACAATCGCTTTGTGCCGCCGACTTTGCCCAACTCCCCAAATCGCTTCTCACTCGTTGACGGAGTCCTATGCTCGCCACTGGCGAGTCTGACCTTCTCTTTCACGCTCTCAACCCACGCCTTGTTCTCATCGCTCATCTCGACCTTCTTCCCTGTGGGTCCGGCCAGTCCTAGGAATGAGCTATCGTCCTCGGCCCAACTGAGACGGGAACTTGATCTGGACCGGTTGGACTCTTCTGACGATGGACCTTCATCAGCTGGCGGAGCAGTAACCACAGGGGTCTTGGGGAAGAGTCGTGGTGACTCGCTAGTCAGAGCTCCCACACTCCGTCGCGTCTTGCGAACGGCTAGAGGGGTCATGGGCGAGGCTTCGAGAGCTGAGGCGGGCCGCCCGGCTGGGCTTGACCCGATGTTTGATCTGCGGCCACTAGGTATTACATGGGGTTGTTCTTGGATTTCGACCTTTGTGTTTTTCCCGGCAGCAGAGCGTCGTTTGTGGTGACTCGCATACTCCTTTAGGTATTCTCCAAGGTCTGCCCAGCCTCCGCCGACGCGAACCATGACACGTTCGCCTTGCTCGCCAACACATCGGATAAAGAGCTTGATAGGCGCCTCACCAGTCGACCGAGAGAGATGGTAAACCTTGATCTCCTGTCGGCTTCGACTTCGAGGTTTCAAATTCTTCGCCGGGGAGAGGGTGAAGGACGGCGTGCCTGCTCGCGAGGAAAGACTCGAAGCGCTTCGCCGAAAAGGTTCTATAGACGGTCTCTTTCGAATCCGTGGCAGCTGGAGGTCCGGAGGGTTCAAGTTAATAGCAGGCAGCTCATTTGAGAGCTTGATCTTTGCTGGAATGGCCGAAATGATTTGGCTGATCTGCTGCTGAAGCTGTTGATCCCCTGTGCTCCCTCGTCGGTCGAAGGAGTGCGAGAATTCTGAAAGCGAGATGGAGTCGTCAAAATCGTCCGTGAATGAGTCATCTAGGGGGTTTGCCATGAGGAAGTCGTCGTCGTTCATGTTGGGTCCGAGTAAAGGGCTGTCAAAAGGCGGGATGGAAGATTCTCGAGCGTCGATGGCTGGGAGAGGCGGCGAGCTTGGGGGGCTGGCTTGGAGGTATTCTGCCTCGCGAATTCGAGTGCGAGGGAGATCTGGTGAAGCAGACACCTCAGGGAGGTCGCTTGACAGGCCATCAAAGTGGCTTGAAGCTCGGCGGGTAATAGTGGAATTACGAGATAGGTCGCTGCGTCGTCTAGCCACAGGTCGAAGGGGTGGTAGGTCTGGTGATTCGTTCCCTGCCATGAAGCTTGACGTGTTCCCTATATCCTCAGAATCCATTGCGAAGCTTTTCTTGGGAGTTTTCGGCGGCTCGTCCACGAAGTTGGGGTGTTGTCCAGTGGTTGGTGTGGGTGGTTGTGTTCCAGGGGAGGCCAGTGCAACAACATCTGCGGTGCCATTAAATGAACCGGCGAGCTGCTGTTTCGGCTCATCGAAATCTTCTGCGATGACGAGGGGGGGATTTCCTGACTCCGTCCCTAGAAAAGCAACTTCCTTCCGGCTATCCAAGACTACAGTCTCTGCCTCTGAAACCCCGGAAATCTTTCTAGGGTCACCGGTTCCGCCGGATGGAGGTTGCGGACGAGGCAACTTCAGTGGGATAGGTCCGATCTCAACATCGCTGCCGAAAGAGCTCTCGGTATCGTCAGACTCCTCAACGATGAGGCTGTCGTTCTGTGTAAAAGATTCCGAGGCTTCATATCCGTCGACGGATTTTTTGACAGGAGATGGCGAACGAGGTCGGGCGCGTAATTGAATCGACCTGGCCCATTCGGTCTCTCTCATCCTTGCCTCACAGGCAGCAACCCATTCAGCGTAGCTTGTCTCGACCGTCTCCATCCGATCTAGCCATTCGTCGGGAAGGGTATCGGGCAAGCCTTCGAGGCAATCCAGCATGTAATCGAGACTGCGGCCGGGTTGGGATATCTTTTTCTCGAGAACTAGCTTCATTACATCGAAGTCTTTCTTTATTAGCGTTGGCCCTCGCGGAGAAAGCTCGTCCTCTGGCTGAGTGTTGTTAGAGGACAACGAGATAGCGTTCCAGCCGGACTTTACGGCGACTTCTGCGTCCTCAATGGCAAGAAGCAAAGAAGGGACACGACGCAAAACGCCGAGTCGCAGGGTCCATGTTTGCAACAGCCGAGAGAGTTTTGCCAGGTTCGGCAATGCCCCGACCACAATTGCTGTAATAACGGCAGTCAGATCCTCCATTCGGTTGTAGCTGGAGCTCGACAGAACGCCGGATCGAGTGAATTCGGAAAGAGGGGTGCCCGGTCGGGACAAGGGCAGGATGTGGTTGTTGAGAACATGGGCCTTGATATCTTCGATGTCCAGGTTGTTCAAGTCGCGCTGGATATTCGCCAGCCTCTGTTCGTATCTGACGACGTCCTTGGCGAGTAGGCTGCCCATGTAGTCCTTGTCGTTTTCGTCGGGTATCGTGGCCTGGGTGGAGAGCCTTCTACGCTTCGCACTAGGCATCTCGAACCCGGCAGAGCCGCCCTCGGACGGCCAAGGCCAATTCTGCAGTTCGTCAACCCATTCCCAAATGGTCTTTGAGGTGACGGCGGTGCGCATGGTGAAGTCGCGTTCGGTCATGGAAGCCCCGGTCAGGCATGCCCGGAGGGCGCCGGTAGCTGTGGCCAGCGCGTCCACGGCGGTGCGTGGGGCCAAATGTGCGAGGATATCATCGGTAAGGCGGTTTTTAGGAGGCGGCGACTGGGCGGGATGCCGCGCGGGCTTGATCATGGGTTTGGTGGAATCGCTCATAGTTGCTTTGGTGCAGTATTGGGGATTCGAAAGATGATGATAGATCGCGGGCGCATCGTCTGTCTATGAGCCTGGGGACAGGGCGACAGGGCGGGCGCGAACGGCGGTTTTGATGCCCATGTCGAAGAAAGAAGGCGCTTGGGGTTTTGTAGTTGGAGCTCTCGGAAAGGTCCTAGGCCGGACGAGCCCTGTGATTGCCTGAGGGTCGCGATGGCGGGTGTTGTGGTGGTTGAGGTGGAAAGAGGAGACAAAGAAACGAAGAAGCTCTGGATTCAGGCTGTGGGGGACGTCGGAAGGAACGAATGAGAGGGGATGACGCCGGGTCTAGTCTCACAAGGCCGCCCTTGCCCACAAAAGCAAAAGCGGGCAATCAGCTGGCACAGGAGGAGGGTTGGAGCCTGGAAGGGGATAGAACAAAGAGAGTGTGAAGAAATGAGGGCTGGGAGCTGTATTTTTTGACGGCGAGACGGGAGGCACAAGCGAGTGGGTGCGGGTTCAGGCGCAGTCGCAATTGAAGAAGTGGCAGGGCAGGGGCCACGTCGCGGTCGCGGTTTTGGATGGAATAGCTCGGAACAAGACGGTGTGGTTCGTGGTGCAGGATCTGGACAGCGCTGTAGCAAAAGGCGGGCTAGAGTTACACGTAGATCCGTCGACCCCTGCGACCCGAGCGTTGCTTTGCTTGGTTTGTCGGCAGCTAGCTAGTCTTAGCAATGTGGCGGACGGAGAAGAGAAATCGGAGGCGGAGGTGGAGGCGGAGGTGACGTGGATATCTGCGGCGGCGGGCTCCGATGACGAGCAGCTAAAGTGGATGAGGAATGCAAGGCAATGCGGGCTTTGTTATGCCTCTCTAGTTCCAAACGTCGGCAGCCGGGCTTTTCTCAAGACGGAACGAGGCGCCAGCGACAAGCAACGATGATCGATAATGCGCAGGGACGGAGCGGGTATGCGGCGGGTACACGGGTGGGAAAGTGTGTTCGGACGCCAACAAAACAGCGAATGGCGGAATGTCTGGCGCGTTGTGTATGCGTCGCGTTTTTTTGTTTGTTGGTCTGTTGTGTATTCGTCGGTAATAGCAGATGCCGGTATCTGTAGAATTTGGCGAAGCTGGGAGCTGGGGAGCTGTGGCCACCGAGGGGGCTCTGCGTCGTTGAGGAACTGGATGCGAATAACAAAGGAGTGTGGGAGCGGTTGAGGCGAGTATAGGTGAAACGAAGAGGAAACAGACGGGACAAAGTATGAAGAAAAAAAAAGAGTGAATGACTGGCTTTCTGAATGGTATCAAAGAGGACAATACACACATACGCAGAGATGAAAGATAAAGATGGCGACGAAGAATTAAAGGAGGGAGGTTGACGAAGGCAGGTTTGTTTGGGAAAAGCAGATTTAATGAGGTTGGATGAGAATGGATTGGTCCTTTCCGAATAGGGCCAGATATCTCCCGGGGTACCGAGATGGGCTCCTCAATATTGACGACCCCCCGGCAGCACCTTGGGACTCTCGACACGCCCGGAATAACAAGCCCCAGAGACCAGAAAAATCGCCTGGAAAGCACAGAAGCAGTCACTCCGACACCCAAGCAAAGAAGACTCAGACTTGGAATCTTGAGCTCCAAGGGCGGCCCGGAAACCCTGGAAACCCTTCTAGCGATGAATGTGAATCGCCCAACGCTAGACAGCCATGGCTGCTGGCCCATCAACCGATAGACGACCGAGTCCAGGGCCCCCAGGCCTAGACCCAAATACTTCGTGAACGGTAGACTATACGGCAGGGCCGGGGTTCGGATTGAATCTCATTTGGCAGTGGCGATACTACGGGCGATCATTTTGATTGCGACTCTGGACGGAGATGGAAACAACAACAACAATAACAACACAGGCTGCCTCTCGAGGACGAGGTTGCACGAGATGCAGGTACCGTAGCATGAGCCTGGAAAGACTGTCACCTCAAAGACGGACATGCTCCCTCAAGCGGGTGGTCTACCCAGTTGTTCATCCAGTACGAATACGTAGACCAGACCATCCCACCTCTCCAAAACTAGTTCGTGGTCGTCTCTCGAGAGCCTCACAGGCCAGCCCACCGCCCGCATCCACACCCCTAACCTGGTCTCACTGGCCGTCTCCAGCTTGCAGCATTCCCCTGCCTGTCAACCATCCACTCCGTTCCTTTTTGCGCCTCTTCTCTCCTTTCTTCCTCGCTGTGCGTCATTCCTCTGTCTTTGTCACCGCTCACACGCCATGGGTGCATCTCACCCGGCCCACCAACAGGCCAACCACACAGGGACCATCCCGTCCTCCCGCTTGCCCACCATCCTGGCAGCTAGGAACCCGTCCCCTTGCGCGCAAGGTCTCCGTTGGGAAACAAACAAACAAAAAATACAAGAGTCACAAACACAGATACAGACACAGGCCCACGGGCACGGTCACCGTCATGGCCACCGTCATGGCCACCGTCACGGGCGCTGAAGGCCGCATGTCTTGTCGTTTGTGGGTGAAAGACAGCGAGCCCCGATATCATGCGGTTCGCGCTGAGACCGCCATCTTGGCCAGGATGCATCGTCCAATGAATCCCACCTGAGCTCTGCATCTGAGCTCTGCATCTGAGCTCTGCATCTGTGCTCTGCATCGGAATTCGCCTGCATCTTGAGTCGTCCCTCGTCGTTACTAGTCAGCCTCATTCCCATCCCAACCGGCTCAGCCTTCTCCCAACTTGGCTACAGCACAGACAGATGTGATTCAGCTCCCTCACATCAGCTCATTTTCCTCAGCCCTGATCAAATCGCCCCATCTCACCTCAGCCCATTCCATCTCTCTCGCACTTCATAGTGGTATCCTTACGTCACTCACGTCACTCACAACAAGCGAAGCATATTCTTTGAATGTGTACTCTTCTTCTTCTTCTTCTCTCTTCCCTATCTAGCTAATATGTACCGTAGCAAGGCGGAAGCGAGCGCCAATGGATGGATGTTGGTGTCAATTCTTCATCGTCTTAGGTCACCCTTCTCTCGCTCATCCTTCGGAACCTTCAACTCCCTAAGTTGAATTAGTTTCGTAACTGTCATGCTCAGCGTCACTTTTTGGTGTCCAACAACGAAAAAGCCAACCCAAACAGTGAATCGTAATCAATCCGCCGATCCGTCCCAATTCCATTGCGCCACTTTGGGGACTGAGCCCGCGCTCAACGCCCCAAAGCCCAAAAGAAACGATGACGCCAGAATCTAATGCGGTACTCCGGACAAAGCAACAAATCCTAGACTCCTTCCCAGTTCCTCCATCAATAATCATAAACAAAAACCCATAACCATCTGGCGAGGCTCTAGGCCTGTGTGGAAACGTCTCCCGCTATGCCACTGACGTCTACATCAGCGTTCATGGCCCAGTTCAAGGCCTGCTCGGCCGACATGGTCGGCGGCTCGTCGCGACCCCGTCCCAATACTCCGGCAATCAGATTCTCGTCCTGGTTTGCAACTCCCTCCGGGGGAAACTGAAGCCACTGGTCCACGTCAAAGTCGGTTCCAGCTACGGCGTTCCAATCGAATTCGTCGTGGCCCTGCATGAAATCGAGGTCCATATGCTCCACGTCCAGCTGGATCTCCTCCGAAGCACCGCTTGCGCTCGGCGTAATCCCAGCAGGTGACTCCAGCTCCGTCGGCGGTGGCGAGTTGGTTGACAACTCCAGTGCCGCCGCGTTGATTGTGTTGGGCGGCATCATTCTCGTCGGCGTCGGTGTCGGCGTCGGCCGAACCTCCTTGGGCCTCTCGTTGAACAGAGACTCGGAGGCCGTCATATAAGGCGCGTTCTCGGGTGGTGGTGTCTGGGCGCTGAACTCGACAGGCACCCGCTTCATCATTGCCATTGTCGACGGCGCAATGTTGGCGTTGATGTCAATCGCCGCCTTTCTCAAGGCTGCGTCCAGGAATCCTGTCGCATAGTCGGCCGCTGCGTACACTTCGCGAAGTTTCTCCATCACGCGCATGCACTGTCGGAAACCCCGGGTGGCGCGCTCCCGAGACTGTGGTGCTGGGTTCTTCATCTCCAAGAGGTGGATAATCATAGCCGGCAGGATGACGGTCACACCAGTCGTCGGCAGGAAGCGCTCCAAGCGGCACTGGTGAAGCTCCGTAGCCATTCGGGTGATGTGCATGGCAGCATCACGCACTCTCAGGCGCGACATATCCTGAACCTGACGAGACGTCGTGGGTGCCTGGAGGGGAGATGAGGGCAAAAATTGTGGGCGGTGCAGAGCAGAGATAGTCGTGTAGTAAACCATGTGCAGAAGTGTTCGCTGCACCGCAATAGTTGATCGGCCGTCCTTGATGTCCAATGGGGTTAGAGTGCGGTACTGGCAACAGGTCGGTAGGGACTCGGCCCACGCCATAAGTTCGTGATCCACCTCGGTGACACTCTCGACATTATCAAGCTGCTTGTTGGGAAACAGCATCATTGTGCTGTTGGTGGTGTTCTCGGGCTTCATCTTGTCCCGTATCAAAACCGAATACTGCGCCTTGAGCATGTGGCTGATGCACACGCAGAGCTGAGCCTTGGCAATGCACATGATGGCCAACTCCCGCTGCATATCGGTGTCCCGAACCAGCGTGCACGAGGATGGGATGACGGTGTTGTCATCCGGAAGAACCTCAATCTCGAAGTCGCTCTCCTCCAGCATGGGAACGTCAAAGTCCTCATCCTTGATTCGGGTCGGGCGCCTCATGCCCAGAGCAATAAGGCGGTCACGCATAAAACAAGACCACCATATCCGCTTCCACAACTTTTGCTTGGCCGGGGTCATGCTCGTGGAGCCAGGGTTGCGGTGAAGTCCGATAGTGTGGGCGAGTGAGATGGCCACACCCATCCAGTGCCAAGTATCCTTCTGGTCATCTGGGGTTTCGTACCAATACGTCATCAGGAGCAGTGCCTGGACGAGAACAAGGCGGTCTGATTCGTAATCGAAATCATAGAGAAGCTGTTTGACATGTGAATACTGATCCAACGTCATGCATAAGCTAGGGGTGGGACAAGACTTACCCTTGTCTTCTGGAAAAAAGACTTGCGGGCGGCTTTCCGTGTGGTGTAACCGCCCTCGCGAAGGTACTTCATATCCACAAAAGCGGAAGCGGCAAACATAACGGCTTGGTACAAGAACAGGCTAGTCTGGCCATTGCGTCCGTCGCGGGCGCTGATGATGCTGAGGAAGTTGTTGAGGTCCATGAGTGGCATGTAGGGGTGGACATATTCGACGTAGGCCTGCAATAGGGCGTTCTGTAGCGGCAGGGTAGGGAGTGACAGGGCGCCTTTGATGTGGAGATACTTGACATCCTCGGCAGCAATCTTGTTCGGCAGCGGGCGTAGGAAGGCGGGGAGCTTAGCGCTGTTGGTTTCCGGCTCCTCGAGGGAGTTGATGAATTGAGACGTGCGCAGGTTGTCAAAGACGGAGGCGGTGGTCATGAGATTCTGCCACCCCACGCGCTGAGAGCTGCCTTCGGTTGTATGCAGCTTGTTGAGCAGAACGGGGTCATGGCGATAGCCAGAGCGCTGGTCTGGAGGTCGCGTGGTCAGCAATAGCGTCTTACTGTCATCTTTCATGTGATCGAGAGTTGGGGTTAGGAGAGGTGGGGTACATGAGAAAGAGTGGGGTTGGGCGGCTGAAAATGCGGAGAACGGAGGCGTTCCCCAAAAAAATAGCGCTGGCCAATGAGAAAGCCGGGAGATGCAGGAGAGCGCACAAAACCCGAGGCCGGTAGCCAGGGGCGTCAGCAAAACTTACAGATCATGTGAGGCACGTGGCTGTCGAGGCCGGAATTGCTCAGAAAACTGCTCGTCGGGCCGTCAATGCTGCTGGTGGAAATGGCAGAGCCGCTGCTGGGGCGACGGAGATCGGCAGTGCTTATGGACATGGGATTGTTGCCGGACGCAGTCTTGCAGCGCAGCTGTGCCTCGGTGGGGGCGGGCTGGCCCGCTGTGCTGGCCGTGAGAAGATTCTTTCTGCGAGATGTGTTAGTGGACTTCACATCAAAAGCCGCATTGCATGACGTGACGCGATCTCGGGGAAGCCATCCCGGCGAACCGGGAAGCCGTCGGGAAATCGGGATTCAAGGGGCTTCAAGGGGCTCCCATTGACAATCGGCACTCGATGACCGGAAGGAATTGAGTCCACTTACTTTCGTCGGCGACTTTCTTGGACAACGCACTGTTAAAGTCAGTAATTGTCACGAGATTGAAAGCGGGCCAGCAAGACCCGGAAGACCCGGTGCCTACCTCGACATTGTCCCAGCGACAGTTTCCACAGGGTGCACCCTCGACAACATCGCAACGGACCTTACGTGCCCGACAAGAAACACAAGCGCGAGCAGCGCGACGCTTCGTAACTTTTTGGGGTTGCTCCGAGTCGTCAGAGGGCGAGGCTCGTTTCTTGTTGTTCTTGTCCGTGACGGTCTTGGCCGATGTGGATGCCGGCGACGGTGGGGCGGCGGAGTCTTCTCGTGCTTCGGCCGCCATGTTTGCAAATCTTGGCGTTGGTGTTAATAAATAGAATTGGTATCGTGAGAAACCCAGTGAATGGGTTTGGGGTGTCCTCTCGACGGTGAGAGCCTTCACAGGTCGTTTTAACGTGGCTTAGTGTTTGAGGCGTTGTTGGATGCGACTGTCGAGCCCTGCAATGAGAGTAGAATGCTGGCGGACGTTGTGTACCGAGAGTCAGGAGTGGCCAAGTAAAAGGGAGAGTTCCGTGTATTGACGTTGACAATCATGGAAGTACCCGGTCAAGCAGACGACGATGGCAAAGCAAAGCGGTAGAGTGGAGATTTGAAGCTGTCGTCGAGATGGTGGTCGTCGGCGTCGAAGTCAGAGTCGATAGTCGATATCGGTTAGCTTGGCAGGAGTAGTAACGGTTGTTGTTGTTGTCGTCGTAGGAAGCGGCGGTGGAAGTGTCGTCGAGGTAGTGAAAAGACTCGGTTGAGTGGAGAGTTGTACGCGAAGTACTGGAGTGGAGAGTGGAGAGTGGAGTGTAGGCGCTGTTCAGGCAGGCAGTATCAAGTGAGGCTCAACGTCGACCACGATCCCAGGGATTTGGTTGGAGCAAACGCCCAAGTTCCCTCAGGGAGAGTGGTGGAAGTCAGTCACGGTTGGAGGTGACGGTTGACGGATGAGGAGTTCGAAGCCAAGGGGACGGAAATCCGGGGGCGGCAGGTGGGGGG
>JABSTB010000433.1:0-84369 GCA_013756995.1 Neonectria neomacrospora
CCGAAGTCGGCAGGCCACCAGTCCTGCGAGTCCGTCATCAAGGCATTGAGATCCTTCTTCAGGGCATCGTAGTCGAGGGTTTTGAAGGCGGCCGCGTAATCAAAGTCCCCGCCGAGGGGGTTGGTGACCTCGGTGTGCTGGCGGAGGATGCCCAGCTTCAGGGAATCGGGCCACCAGTCGCGGTTCCTGGTACCGCCGCCACCAACGTTGGAGAGGCGCTGGACGGGACACTTTCTCTCTGCCATGTTTGTGTGTGTAAAGGGTTTTTTTCTGGGTTGTGTTGCTTGAGCCGTTGACTGTCTTCCCTTGGGACTCTTGACTTGTAAGGTGGCAAAGCAGGAGGGGGTTCGGCGTTTCGGAGAATGCAAAGAAAGCTTGCTCCGGCTGTTTATCACATCACCCTGGCCCAGCAAGACCCCGCGTTGAATGACCAATCGCCCAAACCTTGTTGGATACAGTTGATCCTCCGTGACGTCCGCCGGCACTACGTGGTGCTACCGAGCGTACCTTAGTACCGTGCACCACGGAAATATCCAACCCAATCACGACGCATGTGAGCCGGACAAACGCGTTAGGTGACCCAAATGAGCCAATCCGAGGTAAAAGCACCATGGTCACATTGCATTTCCTCTGACGGAGAACCACGGGTGCGCAAGCGGGGGAAACTGTCTGCCGAACCCTCCTGCCATCGCTGCGTCCCATCCATCCCGGACTCTCTCGCTCTTTCCCCGGCGGACGCGGTGGAGCGGGGTAAAGCGGGGCCGGTGGAGCAAATCTCATCCCTAAACAGGAAAGAAAAGCCATCAATGACAAGTGCAAGGGAGAGTGTTGGTCAGCACTCGGGGCACCCTTGTTAGGCGGGGTTGCTTAGCATCGACGCCACGCCCCAGCAAGACTTGACTTCAGACGTTCAGTCCGCAAAGGACGGTGTAACACTTGGTACATATGCCCGTCAACCATCGCCGGTAGTACTTCACAGAAAACGAACTTGGTCATGCAAAAGCGAACCGGCAAACGGAGACAATATCTGCGACAACGCCACTCTCAATTGCTACCTATCCACGACTCGGAATTGTCACGTCTGTTTCTGTGATAGGGCGCTGCCTTCATAACTTTGCTGAGCAATGTGGAACCTTTCATGTCTTAGATATGAAACACCTTTAATGAAAACAGCGAACTCGGCTCTTTCTGACTTCTCGTACAACATGTACGAACCATCATCACAGGATAATAAATAGGTAGATACAGACAAGTGTGTGTTTGTATTACGATTGTCAATCAAACAGGGACCCCCATCACTTCAACCCTCCAAAACGGACAAATACGTCAACTAACCGCATCACGGGGCTGTTGAAGTCCGCAATATGCCAAATATCCCCAACACACTACACAACTACGGAGATAAGAAGAACAAGCTACCACTTAATATTCCGGCCGGGGCCACGTCTCACCTCGCCGAGATTCCAGAGGATGCTTGAAGTCTACCCGGCCTGAGAGTGATGAACCAACATCATATCCAATGTCACCCAGGGTCTTGTAATCATGCCCTATCTTCAATAGCTGCTCATGGTTGGTTGCAAGAGAATGGTTCTCCTCCTGGCGGAGGAATCTATTGGTGGCGTAGGTGCCATACAGCCGTCTCTCTTAGTTCTTGGTCATGTTGGTCGATGCGCCGTAGTAGCAGCTACTCAAGAAGATGAATCCGTCGCTGGGGTTCAACAAGGCCGGCACTGTGAGAGACTCTTCAGGCGGCGTGAGGCTATCCACAGGTGCGAGCCAGGGATGGAACGTGGAGCGCCGTTCTCCTTTGCCGACATAGTGGCGGCGACTAACACTGTAATTCCCGTGTCCTGGCCGATTTTGCACTGGGTTGGATGTCTTCCTCCGGCATGTGTTGGAATGAATTGTTTCATCTCGGTAGGGGTCCTGCGTGGAGGCGCTGGGCCGGACAGAAAATATGAAGGTGCTGCTGAGTTGTAGCATGGAGGTAGACGAGACCAAGTTCTGCTCCTGTGCTAGGATTCGCTCGGCGTCGGCGCGGAGGAGCTTCTGACAAAAGAGGTTTTTGATAAAAGCCGCAGATTTACCCCGGAGACCCATGGCGCGCTTAACCTGCACAGTAAAGAAACCCCAGTCGGTGTGGCCGGGGTTGTCAAGGAAGCCACCGAGATAAGGCTCGGTCTCCAACTTGACTTCGTCAAGATCCTCAGTAGGTATGGCACAGCTGACGATTTAGGCAACAGCCTTGGTCACGCTGGCAAGCAACTCGTTGACCGAGGCGGTTGCGTCGAACGACTCGAGGGCGAGAACGACGCATGTCCGGTCGTCAGTGATTTCCAACAGAACAGCGTCACCCAGAGGTACTGAAGTTTCATGAGCTTCAGGCAAGATCTCCAGGCTAATCGAGGAAGGCCTGATGAGTTTAGGGAACCTTGAAAAGCTAGAGTTTGAGTAACGTGGTTATTAAAAGTCTTACAGGTCAAATAGTGCTTCCGTTCGTCCTGGCATGTATTGTTTTGAGCTGCAATCGGCGCTTCACTCGGCCTAACAACAATAACAACCTCTGTCTGTGCTTCCGGCTTCTTTCCACACGCTCACTTCGCTAAATACGCCGTGCATTTAACTCAATCACGGAGAACCACCTTTTTATTGCAACAACAAGAGTGGCAAGTGTTAACAACTGCTCAGTCAATTGCCTATATTTCCTACTTATTTGTATCATTTCACCCACGTCATTTGAAGTAGCACTGTTTAAACAACATTCTTCTCCTTCTGGCCCACATCAGACCCCGCATTAGCCTCGATACTGTGAACTTGCTGCTTGGAAAAGTCGATGTTGAGCGACACTTCGGCGTGTTTCAGAGAAGTCATGCAAGAAACTGAACTCCAAGGATCTTTCTTCACATCCCCATTTACCCACTGGGCCAACTGGTAACTTGTAATGTTGTGTTGAGGAGACGAAGCTGGGTGATGTATATTAGCGATGGCGCTTAGACTTGTGGCACCAGGATGAGATGAAGATTAACCTTCGGGATCTTGATGCTGATCTTGGGCCATTTCGTATTGTGTCAGAGGAGAACCAAGAGGTCAAGATAGAGATGTGTGAACTGTGGTTTGCGGAGAAATCGGATTCAAATGATGGGTCTAGATGGCAAATAACTAAGGAAGCAGGAATGATACTTATAACTGCTCACGCCACCAAGTCACTCTTTTTAAGTATGAGAGTAACAAATGGATTGTTCTCTCTAGCTGGATCATTTTGTTACACAAAGCGTTCGCTGACGCGTTTAAGCAAAGGGCCCATTTTGGGATTGGACGGTTTGAGCACCGGCCTGAGTAGTCGTGGACTCCCCAGTGATAGCTCTGGAGCGCAACCATTCAGATAAAAGGCCCTGAGAGCAGCAGTCTTGCCGGCCCACTCTCCGCGTAACCCAACATTGAACAGCAGCAGTATGACCCAGGGGTAGTCCCAACAAAGGCCCAGTTGAAACCCCGTTCCTCAAGAGCCGCACGGCTGATGCTTGCATTCCCCAGCGTCATGCATTCTCATCCTGGTTTACTGTGGGCATGACAGCGAGTGGGTGGATGGACGATGAGCCAAACTGTCGGTCCAGGTTGTCCAATAAGATAACTGGCCATGTCATTATGTACGCGGATTGTACATCAAGCTTGGGAGGGATCTTGCCAAGTCAGCGAATGAGAAAATGGGCCCTCCGGACCAACCTTGCAAGGTGCCCATTCTGCTTGAACAACCTGAAAGAACGGGCCATCGAGATCAACCTTGTTGTACATTGCACGCCAATGCGAACGAATCAGAGAACAGGCCCTTGAGATTCAGCTTACAAGGGATTCCATGCTAGAACAGCCTCAAGCACGGACCATGACCAACCGAGCGAATAGGAAAACAGGCCCTCGATGCAACTCTTACGGATACAGCGAAGCCACCTCAATCCCAACGCATCTCCCAATTCGAGACCAACTCTGTATGCATCTACAATAGGTCCCAACCAATCAATACAAGTCCTTCCGCGTCAGGCGAACGACAACGAATCAGAAAAACGGCCTTGGGCCACGTCGAGTGCCAGCCACATGCGGAGGCGGCTGCGGTGTTGCGGCTGACCTGGCCTGCCCCAGTATGAATCTCACCCGTGTCGCCTTGCAGCCTGTCTTTTCCCCCTTCTCCTCTTCCTCTCCACGGCCTCGTCTGAGCATTCTTTCCAACGCCCAGCGCCGTCGCGTGTGGACGGCGAGAGCCATCTTCACCCCAACTACTGGTAACGTTAATCTTTCTGCGTTCATTGCCTCTTGTATGCTAGGCTGCGGAACATGGGCTAATCGATCCGTGTCCCCAGCTTTCCCCTCCGGTCGAGAGGTGCCCTCCGAACCAACATCCTGTTCTCCCCACTCTAGTCTTGTTGAGGCGCCGGACACTCCGGCGCTCTCGACATACAGAATCACCAACATGATCACCACCTAAAGCAGTGTGGGTGCGTCAACGACGACCTCTGCTGGTATCTCCATGTTGTTCCTTCCATAACGGCCTCTCTAGTGCATCAGCACGAGACCTCCGAACCGTGCGGCGCTTTGAGCGAATCTTCGCCAAGCGTTGCCAGCCGCGACGTCTCTACTGTGTGTGCAGAAGGTTACGACTCAGCTACACACTCGTTATCTCCTCCAATTGCTGCCTCTTGTTCCCCATCCGTTACTCCGGGTCTCTCCCAGGGTATCCCCCAGGCGTCACCAAGGTCATCCTTCACGTTACCCGCTTCAACACGAATCAGTGCTAGCCAATCAACCACGTCGCCCGTACCTCAATCACGCTATGTCTGCGAGCTTTGCCAAGCACGTTTTGATCGCATTGATCCTCTCGTGTAAGTACCGAGCCTGAGTCTTCAGAATGCCACTGGCTGACCTTCTCTTGTCACTACAGAGAGCACTACACATCCTGTCACAGCAAGGCGCCCATTGGTTTATATCATTGCGGGACTTGTCCCCTTTCGACTCGATTCGTTTTCAAGACTAAGAAGGACTTCATACGGCATCTGAGAACCGACCAACATTACTCGGAATATTTCTATTGTCGTTGCGGAACACGCTTCCAACGGATTTATCAGTTCCGGCGACACGTTAAACAAGGCGAATGTCAAGGACATGGTTCATACGCCTGTATGTGCGGACAAGCCGTTCAAAATCATTCAGATGCCCTAGTCCTTGTGACTACTCATATCAACATATGTGACGAGCCTCGTCCAATAGGACGACCCAGAAATAACCCGGTGGCAACCGGGGATCCAGAGGCCAGCAGCTAAGGGAAAAGACAAGTGTATGGTAGAGAAGTTGGAGGCCTTGAGTTGCCAGGCTTGTGTCCCCAGTTGGATCAGCCTTTGCTCTTTAAACAGCCTTGCATCTTCCGAGTTGGAGTTTTGGAAAGATCGGCAACGAAATGCCGGTATTGGTTGAAGTGTCGGACCTATTTGTTATTTGTCGGCTGATCGCAATCGGTCAATCTGGACTTGAATACTTCGCCTGCCAGCGGGTAACCCTTCTTGCAACAAGATAGGTAGAGGCCGTGAAGGCCCAGGCAAGTTGACTCGCCGATGACTGAAACGCCAACTACCTCAGGAACCAGAGGAACACAGCACCATAGGTCAGGTCACTGGCCTTTGGGAAGAACCTCTGTCACCTAAAACCCAGAAAAAGAAAAAAACAATAGTTGAGTTGAAGACAATCGGTGACAGATATTTCTTTTGTTACACAAGATACATTTATACCACCTTAAATAAACCCATACGTTATTCTACCTAAAGTGGCAGAATTGGAATAGGCTGCTGGGACAAAGGTGCTATTGAATCACCTTTTCGGTACCTAGCACTCAATCCATGTAAAGCGCCATTGTTATGTAGATTGCGTCGTTGTAAGGTTGACCAGGTTTGGGTGTAGTGACGATGAGGTAGGTACGGCTATTCGCACTTCTGACAAATGTGTATTACATACCGTTGGCGATATAATAATATCAAGACGACCGAATTAATATAGTGGAAAAATTCCTGGCTTTCATTAGAATCTGTAATCTTGGGGATGAGTTCAAATTCCAGAAAGAAACAATTTTGTCGTTATTTGGTGATTAGAGGCATCTTCTCTGTCCTAGAGACAATCTGATTTTATCACACCTCCAAGAGGCGCATCCCGCGCTTTGAAATGTAGCTGATGCCATTCAGTCTCATATCTGCTTCATCTTGTCCATCTCTTCAAGCTGCTTCTCCGCAGACTCAAGCTCCTTCTGCATGAAAGCGTAGGTTTCCGAACCAGGGAGAACACCATAGATCCATTTTTCATACTGTTTGATGCGTTTGTTCAACTTCTTCCGCTTCGACTTCGCCGTTTGCTTTTCTTCTCGCTCTTTTTTGGCTTGGCGAGCTGCGATCAACCTTGGCTTCAACGATTCTACCTTTTCCTTAGTTGCTGTAATGATCTTCGGCAGAAGATCGAGTCCTGATTTCAAGATGGAACATTGGATCGACATTGGCTCCACAAGGTCGTTTTCAAGTCTGTTCCATGCGATAGAACCTGGCTCGAACCTGGCCTGGTTTTCATACATGACGTCCAGCTGCCCATGCCATTGCTCCAAAACTGGCAGAAATTTTCTGTGTTGCCGACGCAAAGAGGCAATTTCACGTTCCTTGACGGAGATATACTCCGCCAAGGCATCCTCATCATCAAGCAAAACATCTTCGTCTTTTGTTGCAAGATACTTCTCCACCGCTTGCCTCACGCCAAGGGAGGCCTGTTCCCGAAACGCTGGGGGCCTGTGGACAAGATCCAGGATTTGGAAAAGGACAAACTCGCGCTCATCCACCTGGATCTGGGGGTTTGGTTCGGATTGGAGATGGGGTTCGGATTGGAGATGGGGTTCGGATTGGAGATGGGGTTCGGTTCTGTCTCCATCATATTGACCGTTGTAGTCATCCTCAGCTTGCTTTCTAGACTGCTGGTTTCTTCTTCGTCTTTCCCGCTGCCTCAATCGGTCTGACTCTTGTTTTTGAACTGTCTTCTTCTTTGCCTTTGCGACAGTGTTTGGTGAGGCGGAGTTGATATCTGGTGAAGCCCCGTCCTGGTGTTCCCCGACTACAGACTCAGCCGCATCAGAAGGGTCCTCGAGATTGCCCGTTTTGTAAATAATAACGTGCAGGCCATTCCAGAAGGTTCGAAAGACCGATCTCTTCGACAGCCTGCGCATTGAGCGAGTTCGGTAGCCCTCGAGTGATTCTGACAAGCCTCGGAGCTCGTACACGCGCGCTTCGTAGGTGGCTCGTCCCTTGGAAACAGGTTCTCCTACGTCTTCCACGGCATAGACTTCAGCGTGGTTTACAGATCTGACCCACTCAGCGATCTTGAAGCGCTCCCCGAGAATGGTGTGTTTCTCAATGATGTTGGCATGGGGGTTGTCCTTTGGGGTCGTTCTTGCTGCATGCTGCTTTGGTATCGGGTGAAGCTTATCGCTATCGCTGCCAGAAGGGGCTTGACTAGACTTTGAGCTCATTGTGACTTTATTAGGCTGAAGTTGAAAGGAAAAGGCGCAGCATTCATTGATCGTGCATAAGCTGGCATGCTGGATGTGTAAGGTCTTTTCATGCGGGGTACTGTACCGGCGGCCGCCAGCTGTAGGCAGGTAGAGAAGTAGGTCACGTGGCTTACATATGGAATTGAGTTGCATTACGGAAACTGTAGTATCTGAAAGAGTAGATCTGCGTATTACCATCTAATGGGCCTAGTTCATTAATTTGCGGTGGATCTCTAAGAAACACGTTCGGGCAACCTCTGAGAGAAAAGAAAGGGAACACACTTTCTGATTTTGACTGTATTATATCTATCAAGAACCTATCTTCCGTAATTTCAGTCAGTTTTATCTCCGGCGAGAAGTGACAGGCGCTTATTTCTGCACCGCAAAAGGGCACAGTGTTCAGGTAATAACTAGATGTATTGTCTCAAGACTACTCAAGTGAATCCAAGTTCCACAGTTGATGACTGCGCTCTAGGGCCATGGGGAGAAACTAGTCGTATGTCCCCCATATTTCATGAGTTGACCTCGAGCATTGTCTCTTGTAGAAGCATGAGGTATGATTTAGGGCGAAGAAGAGATCTAATAGAGCTCACACACACCGAGCCATAGACTGTCGTTGGGAAAGTGATACCTCTTACTGAATTCACCGTCACCTGGATCATCTTCAGCTGAGCGGATGGCGAGTTCATTGAGTATAATGGTCTGTTAAAGGACATATGAACGCAACGTAAATGAGATTAATTATCATCCATGCACTCCTTATACTCTTTGGAAATCCATCTTGGGTAATTGCATCAACCTGAGACCAATCCCATGCCAGAGTAGTGGGTGGCTCAAGGCTGACCCAAGCTGACTATATGAAGAATAAGGGATTTACCTTGTCGCATCTAAGTCAAAGGTCAGCAAGAGAGAAGTGGGGACAACAGCCATTGCCACACCTTGGTGCAATGCTTGTATGCCAAGCGAACTACCAAGGGGCAATTTTTGGCTCGGAAACAAAGTCGGTAGGATTGCAACCCCTGCTACATGCGTATTTTGCGGGGATCGCGGCTCCCACGGACACTGCGGGTTCGGTCGCGACTCGGCCGGCGGAGCGGACACCGCGCGCCCCGTGGATCCCGCCCCCGTCGGATTCCCGGCGCTGGCCCGGAACTCGCACACGCAACTCCGCATAGCGAGAGTTATTGAACATTTGCCTAGAAACGCCCCCTTAGCACTAGAAATCAATCTTCCACGTATCCGTAGCGCTTGGGATGCGAATACGCCGGCGGCTTCAAGCTCCTGTGCGGCTGTGCCCGCCTGGAAGAGGCATAATTACAGCGAGATCATACCGGTTCCACCGAAATATAGAGAATGCCCCATGATTGCCGCCCTTCACCCATATCCGTTCGAACCTGAGCCGCGTTGATCTATGTTTCGGGCCCCGTGAGCCCGGACGGGGGGGATATGCGTGTAACGACAATGATATGCCCGCAAGGGCAGGTCCCGACAACTGTATATCTAAGTAAGAAGCCGTTCGTACCTCACCACACTTTCCCATCCAAGTCTTTCCTTTGGCTTGATTCAAAGCGTAACTCATTATCTTCCTCTAAAATTTCGGGGTTTTCGCTTCCTCTGGCCGATCATGAGCCCCCTTTGCAACGGTGGGAGCCATACCACAGAGCCCGCCATCGAGATGTCCATACGTCCTCCCCAGTCTGCAACGTCCAGCTCCTCGACGACCATGGCTGACGAGAAGACGGCGACCGAACAGGACCATGACAATGCGGAAGCGCGCATGAACGATGACATTCTTCAGCTGGTCCGACGCTATACCACCCAATCCCATTCTGGCGACCCGAATACCCTATTCCCAGGGCCATCCGACGGGTCTTTCGATCCCGCCAGTACTCAGTTCAATGCCAGGAAGTGGGCAAAGGCCTTTTACGATATCCGCACCCGTGTTTCTGATGGCTCGCCACCCCGAACCGCTGGTATCGCCTTCCGCAACTTGAACGTTTACGGTTTCGGCACCGATACCGACTTTCAGAAGAGCGTCGGCAACATCTTGCTTGAGGGTGTCAGCATGTTCAAGAGGCTTCTACAGAAGAAACAACAGCGCATCGACATTCTTCATGACCTCGAAGGTGTTTTGCATGCTGGTGAGATGCTTGCTGTCCTTGGCCCGCCAGGATCAGGCTGCTCAACTTTGTTGCGCACCATTGCTGGCGATACCCATGGGTTCCACTTGAGCGATGACTCGGTTATGAACTACCAGGGTATCGAGCCGAAGCAAATGCACACAGCATTCCGGGGTGAGGCTATCTATACCGCTGAGGTTGATAGTCACTTTCCCCACCTTACTGTCGGAGATACACTATACTTTGCGGCCCGCGCCCGCTGCCCCAAGGTCATTCCTGAGGGGGTAACGAGACACGAGTACGCTGAGCATCTTCGTGATGTTACGATGGCTGTCTTCGGTATTTCACACACGATAAATACA
Organism: Neonectria neomacrospora; assembly: GCA_013756995.1. NCBI lineage: Eukaryota > Fungi > Ascomycota > Sordariomycetes > Hypocreales > Nectriaceae > Neonectria > Neonectria neomacrospora. The sequence goes on from JABSTB010000433.1 coordinate 10,044, forward strand.
TGCGTTGGCGATGACTTCATTCGAGGAGTGAGCGGTGGTGAGAGAAAGAGGGTCACTATCGCCGAGGCCGCTCTGAGCTACGCGCCGATCCAGTGTTGGGATAACAGTACACGAGGACTCGACAGTGCCAACGCCCTTGGGTTCTGTCGAAACATCCGCACGCAGGGAGATGTTCTGGGTTCTACCGCTTGTGTCGCCATCTATCAAGCGTCGCAAGATGCATACGATGTAAGTATCATGGTGTATTTTAGGGACGCGTATGAGCTGGGTACTAAAAGTTCCCCAGGTTTTTGACAAGGTCATCGTCCTCTACGAAGGCCGACAAATTTTCTTCGGCAAGACTGGAGAGGCCAGAGCGTTCTTCGAAGGCCTCGGCTTCGTATGCCCTGATCGACAGACAACAGCCGACTTCTTGACCTCCATGACCAGTCATCAGGAACGCATCATCCGCCCTGGATACGAGGGAAAGGCTCCACACAGCCCTGAAGAGTTTGCTCAGGCTTGGAAGGAGAGCAAGCATCGGGCAGAGCTGTTGCTTGAGGTCGACGACTTCCTCCAACAGAACCCCTTCAATGGGGAGCACTACCAGACCTTCCTTGCTTCCCGAAGATTGGACCAGGCCAAATCACAGCGCGAAAATTCCCCTTTCACGCTCTCCTATGCGGAGCAAGTCAAGCTTACACTATGGCGTAACTGGGTGTTACTGCTTAGCGACCCTAGCATGACCGTCACCATGCTTATCACCAACCTCTTCCAAGCACTTATTGTTGGTAGCATCTTCTACAACCTACAGATGACTAGTGACAGTATGATAAAACGTGGCACCCTCAGTTTCTTCATCGTCCTCACCAACGCCTTCGGCAGTATCCTCGAAATCATGACGCTCTATGCAAAGCGTAACGTGGTTGAAAAACATTCACGTTACGCGCTTTATCATCCTAGCGCAGAGGCACTCTCAGCAATGATCGCAGATCTACCATACAAAGTCGTCAACTGCGTCATCACGAATGTCATCGTCTACTTCATGGCAAACATGCGGCGTGAGCCAGGTCCTTTCTTCTTCTTTCTGATGATTATCTTCATTATGACACTTACTATGTCAATGATGTTCCGTCTAATGGCCTCCATTACGAAGAGCGTTGCTCAGGCCCTTGCCCCGGCATCGGTTATTCTCCTGGTCATTGCACTTTATACTGGCTTCGCGATCAAAGTTCAAAACATGCAGAGCTGGCTTGGCTGGCTCCGCTTTGTCAATCCGGTGTATTACGGCTTCGAAAGTGTCCTTCTTAATGAGTTCGTCGGGCTGAACTATTCTTGCTCTATGTATATCCCCTCAGGTCCTGGCTATGATTCTGTTGAGCCTGATCAGCGGGTGTGCATGGCTCAAGGATCTGCTCCTGGGGCAAGCTCAGTTGTTGGCTCTGTCTACCTAGAGACTTCATATGGATACGTCAACTCTCACCGATGGCGCAACCTGGGCATCATGATTGTGTTCATGGTCTTCTTCATGGCCCTGCACCTGATTTCTACCGAGGTCATTGCGGGCGAGCGCTCTAAGGGCGAGGTTCTTGTCTTTAGCCGCCGGGCTATGCGCAATCGAAAGCACAAGGGAGTCAAGGATTTAGAAACCTCCAGTCCAGCTCAGCGGCAACCGATCAGCAGCAGCATCACAGAAGGCACCGTAAAGATGGAAAAGCAAACGGCTGTCTTCCATTGGAAAGATATCTGCTACGACATCAAAATTAAGGAAGAGTCCCGCAGAATTCTCGACAATGTTGATGGTTGGGTCAAGCCCGGGACATTGACGGCTCTTATGGTAAGTCATCTGGATGCGCAGAATCGTGGATGGACGGTGCTAATGCATGCTATTACAGGGAGTATCTGGAGCGGGGAAGACCACCCTTCTGGATGTGCTTGCAAGCCGTATTACTATGGGTGTAATCACCGGTGATATGTTGGTTAACGGCCTGCCTCGGGACCAGTCCTTCCAACGCAAGACCGGCTATGTAACCCAACAAGACCTGCACCTCCACACGTCAACCGTCAGGGAGGCATTGAACTTCAGCGCTCTCTTACGCCAGCCAGCATCCTACTCTACGCAGGAAAAGCTTGCCTATGTGGATAATGTTATAAGCCTGCTTGGTATGGATGAATATGCTAATGCAGTTATTGGCGTTCCTGGCGAGGGACTTAACGTTGAACAACGCAAGAGACTCACAATTGGGGTGGAACTTGCTGCCCGTCCCCAGCTTCTGCTCTTTCTTGATGAGCCAACTTCTGGCCTCGATAGCCAGACTTCATGGTCGATATGCGACTTAATGGAGAAACTAACTGCCAGCGGCCAAGCCATTCTATGCACTATCCACCAGCCTTCAGCATTACTATTTCAGAGGTTCGATAGGCTTCTTCTTCTCGCAAGAGGAGGAAGGACCGTCTACTTTGGAGAGATTGGAAAGAGCTCAGGGACCTTAATTGACTATTTCGTCCGAAACGGCGGCCCTGCCTGCCCGCCAGACGCGAATCCGGCTGAGTATATGCTAGAGGTCATCGGGGCTGCTCCTGGTGCGCACTCTGACATTGACTGGCCCACCGTATGGCGTCGATCCTCGGAGTACCAGCTTATCCAGGAAGAGCTGGAGAAATTGAAGTCCAACACCGGGCCATCGACGGCGCTGGATTCGACCGCGTCTTACACTGAGTTTGCTGCACCATTCAGTCTCCAATTCAAAGAAGTGACCAGACGGGTTGTTCAGCAGTACTGGCGCAGCCCAATGTACATCTACTCAAAGGCATTCCTGTCATGCGGCGCGGTAAGTGTCTCTCTCCCCTACGACTCACACAACACGCGTTAATCAACCACTCCAGGCCCTATTCATCGGCCTGTCCTTCCTGAACATGAAAAACACCCAGGGCGGCCTCCAGAACCAACTATTTGGCGTCTTCATCTTCCTCACGGTTTTCAGTCAGCTTGTTGACCAGATCCTTCCCATTTTTGTCTCACAGCGCACCATGTATGAGGCTCGGGAGCGGCCGGCAAAGACATATTCTTGGGTGGCTTTTCTTGGCGCCAACATGCTGATCGAGGCCGCCTGGAATTCCGTGAGTCATGTTCTTACCTCCAACAAAACCATCTATCCCACTAACGACGTCTAGGTCATGGCCGTATTCAGCTTCCTCTTGTGGTTTTTCCCCATGGGGCTTTATCGCAACGCCAGTCACACCAACGCTGTTCATTCACGTAGCACCACCATTTTCCTTTTCGTTTGGGTCTTCTTTATTTTTGCTAGCAGCTTTGCGCACTTGATGGTTGCGCCCTTGGACAGCGCCGAGGTAGCTGGTGGCGTCGTCGGCCTCGTAACGATATTGATGTTCTCGTTCTGCGGGTAAGCCTTTCCACTCTTCCTCTTCCTCCCTCTCACGCGTTGAAAATGATTTTAATTCTTGTTGGTGGACGCATGCTGACGATTTACAGTGTTATTGCTGGGCCGAAGGCTCTACCCGGCTTCTGGATCTTCATGTACCGCGTGAATCCGTTCACGTACTTCGTTGAGGGCTTCCTTGGTACTGCGCTCGCCAACGCTCCTGCTACTTGCGATGCGAATGAATACGTCAAATTCAACGCCCCCCCAGGAACCACCTGTGGGGAGTACCTGGCTGACTTTCTCAACATAGCTGGAGGGTTCCTTGCCGATCCCGATGCTAGCAACAGCACTTCATGCCAGTACTGTGCGATTGAGAACACCAAAAAGTTCCTCAAGGCTGTCAACATTGACTTCGATAACCGCTGGCGCAATTTCGGCCTCATGTGGGCATTCATTATATTTAACATTGCCACTGTAACCTTCTTGTACTGGTTGATCCGTGTGCCCAAGAAAAGCAAGGTTAAGACTGCGTAAACCGCAAAGAGACTGGATAGAATGGTGGCACGTGAGCATTTCTTTTGTATGGGATTTCTTTGCTGTGTTCGTGTTGATTTTCTAGATTGGTCTGTAATAATAATCCTATAGAAGAAAGTTCGTAAATAAATTGAGTATGACGCTTCTCCTTTCACAGCGCTACAGAGAGTTTTAGCATCTCAGTTTCCAGTGATACCAGGTATTACAATTATCTATCTGGAGTATCTCTTATGATCGATTAAAACATCCATTAAACCTTGGTGGAATATAGACGCTTACAGTCACAGGGATAGGTAATTGGTAGCCGGGAGGAATCAGCAAAGTCCAGGTGGTGGGCGACTCGAGCTTTTAGAAGCATGGCTGAAAGAATGACATCAATCAGTAATTGCTCAGGGTATTTTATGTGAAAATATATAGATATGTGAGACTATCAGTTATCTATGCTAAGTATAATAATTCTAATGTACAGTCGTTGAGATGGCACCAGCACTTCACCTGAGTGTGCTGCTGTCCTTGAAAGAATAGGCTGCTCATCGCGGAGAGGAATTTGATAGTAGAAGATTCGCAGGCACAAGGACCAATTCAGCTCTTTCTCTCCGGAGATTGGTGACGTCTGGGAGGCAGTGCACATCTTTGTGCGATTCAGTGCATGCCCTGCGTAGGAGGCCCAGTATAGTTGCGGTGACCCCAAATAGCGTACCATCCTGCCGAGATGAGAGTAGCAGCAACAAAAACGACGGGGGCATAGTTGACTGTAGTGGCCGTAACAGGAATAGACGCAGGCATGCAGAAGAAAGGCATAACAAGTAAAGACCAGGCTGCCGAAAAGTGTCAGTCATGGCCCGAGGGCACAATAGAGGGCAGTACGTACCCAATGCAACAACGTTAACAACAACGCCGAAGGCGCCAAGGTTGAATTTGGCATCCTTAACGGCCTTGCGACCTGTGAAAAGGCTGATGGCAATAGGAGAGGCATATGCAGCAGTCAACGAAATAACGCCGACGCCCGAGAAGGCATTGAAGGCCGCCGATGAGCCGAACCAGAGACCAAGCAGGACCTGAATGACCATAGAGAGCATCATGGCATTTAGGGGGACGTCGAGCTTGGGGTGAACCTGCTTCCACCACCCCGAGCCGGGAATAGCACCGTCACGAGCAAAAGCCCAGACACACTGGGAGGCAGCGGTAGTACACCCAATTCCACAGCAAATACCAAGAACGATCAGTGGTAGGCAGAGGGCGATGGCCGCGCCGGGGGATCCGACAGCGGATTTGATTATGAAAGGGACCGGCTGGCTAAGCGGGATCAGATCTTGAAGATCTGGAAGCACAAAGACTAAGGGGATGAGAAAGAGGAAGCCGCAAAGCGTGTTAATGAAGACCGTAATAACCATCGCTTTGGGTACCTGGGTGGAAGGCTCGCGGACTTCCTCACACATAGACGTAATCATGCCTGTTGAAGAGGTGGCATAGGCGGCATGTAGAGTACCGACCATAAAGGCCCAGCCGTCAGGCCAGCCAGAGTTGGATTCAAAGTAAGTAAAGACATAGCTTGCGCTGCGATGGCCGTTTTTAGCCATAGCAAGCACAGTGACGATAATAGCAATAACGCCAGCAAATGTCCAGAAGATGGCAGCAGTCTGAAGCGGTCAGCATGTAGTGTGGGGTATAATTCGATAGGGTCAAGTTCGCATACATCAAGAAGAGGTAGGTAGCGATTCCCCACTGAGGAAGTAACATTGCAGAGTAGCGTGATGCCAAAGAACACGAGATAAAGTTGATAGTCGGTTGCTTCAAATATGCCGACACCAGGCTCAGATTCGAAGACATTTACACAACCAACAAAGAACTGAGCTGTTCCAAAGTTGACAGAGAGTGTGATAGATATGGTACCGATGGTATACAACCAGCCACAGATCCAGCTGGCAATGCAGCGCCACGATGGCGGAGCCAACGCAAACGACTGGTAGTAGACACCTTAATAGAGTTAGCTCTGCATGATGAATAGAAACTCATTCAGACATGGCAAGGCGAGTCACCCGGGCTTGGGTCACTCGATAAGGGATCTTAGCACTAGATAGTACCTCCAGCCGTTGGGTATACACTCGTGATCTCTCCTAGAGACGTGGCAACGCAGAGAGTAATGACCGACACCATGAACCAGCCCCAAATGATGTTGACAGGCCCACCACCCAGAATTGGGTAGTAGAGCATAGTTGCAAGACCGTAGGGGACAGATGCCAAGACGAATGACATAAAAGCCACCTGGAGGGTTGACCTGTTGCGTGCCAGCTCAGGCTTGTAGCCCAGCGAATTAAGAGCATGATCGGCATCGTCACCAACTGGGCCGTCGCAGGGAAGGTCCACTGAGTTCTTTTTTCCGCTGTCGTAGCCCGAGGCGCTCGTGTTACGCACGTCAGGGTCTTTGGAGGTAGTATCCTGGTTGGCCATGGCGAGTGGTGGGGATAAAGCGAAAGAGAAGTTGACAGGTCAAGCTGCTATCTTAGACTGAAAGGGGATTCGTGTGTTTTGCTTTGGTTTGCAACTGTGCGGGGGCATGCAGAAAGAAAAGGAGATGTGCAAGTTGAAAGTTGGACGTGGATGTCGGCGCAGGATAATCTTTGATGTTGGGCTAGACGGTGGAGTAACTCGGGGATTACTCGTGTTGCATTTAATATGGAAGGGCGATGGTTTATTGGCTGGAGATACGGAGACTCATGGATGGCATGATGATGGTCAAATGGAGCTTAGGGGTTAGAATGGGGATGATCTGGACGTAAGACAGAGAGGGAGATTCTCCTGAGGAGGACATGAAGCAAAACAAACCGCTTCATTGAAGGCTATAATCAGCAAGGAGCTTCAAGCTCAACTTTGTAATTTAAACCAAAACTTAGGGTATCCTCACTTTTCATGGCCACTTCCAGGGAAGAATTGGCAGGCCATCATGAGTGTTTTGGAGGCGGGTGCCCACACGTGGCTAGTTCGGGTCCGTGGCGTCCGGCGCCTGGGGGGCTTCGAAGGCTCTGCGGGCTCTGCGGGTCTACGGACTCTGCGGGTCTCACGGATTTTACGGGGCCGACGGGCCCTGCGGGTTCCGGTTCTACAGCCCCGTAAGTTCCGCACCTCTCGAGGGTTATGTACCCCGTGCGTCCCGAGTCAGTACCCGTTTCCTTTGCGATCCTTTGTAGGCTCGGAGTGGTGGCCTCCCAGTCCGTCATCTCGCAGTCCACCATCTCATGGGCCGTGAAGTCCCGTTTCCGCGGCATCCTCGGAGCCGCGGAGGACCCCGCGCGTTACGTTTCGCCGGCCTTCATAAACCACCACCGCCTCTCGACGGGCCGATGTTTACGATTCCCCCCAAAATCGCTAAAACTCCTGTCACATCTCCAACGACTTGTTTGCTCATCCATTCCATCGCCTCGCATCACTGCCGACGTCCCACGGTCCCACCATGACCAACGATGACTGCTGCCCCGAGGCAGACACCCCAGAGAACATGTCCGACTCGCAACAAAACAACTCTCTCTTCTCATCCAATCGACGAGCTGTCAGTCCTTAGCCCCGATTCAAAAATCTCGTGGCTGTAGCTTACATCCCCAAAGTGTGAGGCTTGTCGTACCCGCAAGGTTCGTCCCTCGATCCTGTCCTTGGACTCATCGTCATCTTTCCGGGGAGATCTGCGAGCAAATACTCGTCACACAAGGCTCCACTCTCATCTTATTACAATCACTCAATCAAGTAGATGATGAAGCTGATGACAAGAATTACAGATTCGTTGTAACAGAATCACCCCCTGTTCACACTGTGTCCAAGCCAAAATCCCCTGTACCCAACCCAAGCCATCACACAAGTCGAAACGCACCCGGATCCTTCTGTCTACACAATAGTGAGTTTTCATCTTTGAGATCTTATCTAAAATTCGTCGATTTATCCTATCCTTCTGTTGCGAATTTTGCAAAAGCTCACCTCCGCATCTGCCTTGCTACCAAAGTGAGCAGAAGATAGATCTCATTGATCGCCGGCTCGAAGGAGTCACTCAACTTCTCCAGAACCTCAACACGAGCTTGCTAGATACGTTTACTCAATCGGTCCGGAAAACTATGAGCCCTGAAAATGCCATCGAGTCCTTCATGCCAACAGCATCGTCTCGGCCCTTTGGTCGTGTCGTTGAGTCGGCTTCGGACAGCCCTGTCAATGACGGAGAGTCCTCTTTGGCTGCTCACTCTGTATTCGCCAACGAATTCCTCCAGAAGGTAGTCCGTACCGATTCTGTACAAGATTCGAGCCTCGAAATGCGTGGGATATTGGACTCTCTTCATCATATCGTTGATTCCCTGAAGCGACAGACCACCGCAACGAGCATGTCCTATCCGAATGCTAAACATGTTACCCGCCTCTCTCTCAGAGACTACGAATTACCGCCTATCCAGAAGACCGTGGCTCTAATACGGACCGCTAAGAGTGAGTCCATCTAGGCACCAAATCTCCAAGCAATGATATCTTAACATTGCTTGGATTACACCCTCTGTAGCTAACGAATATCTATGACTATTAGCTGAACTTTCAGCTGAACCCTCGAATATGTTACCATGGATACAAGACTTTTCTCCGCTAGCATATTTTTCCGATCTTTGTCTTAATATTTACTTTTCCGAGGACTTTTCCGAAGCCGATTTTATTATCGTCAATATCGGCCTTCTCTATCTCTTGCTGGAGCATACGCGTCGTATATCCGATGAAACAGAGGAGACTTTCTCCTTAATTCAGCTATGCCGCAGGAACCTTGAGACGGCACTCACAAACCTACCATTACATCTGCCCGCTACAACGAGTATGATTTCGGCTCTTCTTTTGGGTGTGCGTTTATAGTTTTATCTCAGCTCAATACACGCGAGAGCTAATTAGTCACCTAGGCCTTCTACGCAGTTGAGATTTCGAAACCTTCGCTGTCCTGGACCTTGGCGTCGAAGGCGTCTGAGCTATGTCAGACACTAGGGTTTCACCGAATCTCATCTATGAAAGATGATGTCCCTAGCGTCGCGAGGCATAAAAAGATCCTGTTCTGGTGTGTATACTTCATCGACAAGAGCTTGTCACTTCGTCTAGGACGAGCCTCGACGATTCCGGACTGGGATGTCACTGTACCTGTCCCGACTACAGAGGACTTCACGACAAGTCCTCTAGTTCCATTACTTTCCGTGTGGATCATGACTGCTCGATGCCAGGGGAACGTCTATGAGATGCTATACTGCCCTAGCTCCCTTGAGCTACCGGACCATGTGCGAAAATCTCGAGTGAAAGCTCTAGCAAACGAGCTTAATGATATTAGGAAGAAGGCCGCTGAAATCCAGGTAAGCCTCCCACTATAGATGGCCACGCTGAATGAGGCGCGAAAAACGTGACCTGATCCTTGTTTTATAGCCAGAATTAATAGACAAGACCAGCAACAAGGGCGAATGCGGGCTGGCAAGCTTTTTAGTTGTCTCTGACGACGTGCTTCGCCTTTCACTGCTAACGCTCGTGTATCGTGCGAGTCCTCCCCCTGAGGAATCTCCCACGCCCTTCATCCCGGAATGCATCGAAGCGGCAAGACTAACGCTCCAGCGCCACCAAGATTGCATGGCGGTAATCGAAAATGTGCATTCCATTTATTTCACTGTTTACATAAGCTGGTAAGTGTTGCCCTCAAGCACGATGTTCCCGGTCCGTGGTCATGCCTTTCCTTAGCAGGTGAAAGGCCATTTTGATTCGTCCGCCATTGTACTTTCCTATTAATTCCTTCAGGACGTTACTATTCGCCCCCTTTATTCCCTTCATAGTCCTCTTTTGCCAGGTCATCGAGACCCAAAATGAAATGGATCTCGATCTCCTCCATAGCTTCATCACATCGATGGAGTCTGCCCCGCCAGTCTCGGATGCGGCAGTTAAGATGCTCCGGCTATTTCAGGTTCTATACAATGTGGCTCTCCGCTATATTGAATTCCGTACCTCGGTCCCTCCGCCAGGCCAGGTGCATGTGAATACTGAGTTGAACGCATATATCACTGCGTTGGGCTTACCGTTGCCATTCGACAGTCGGCAGCAATTGTCAGCAGAGCTGGTGCAAGACCACGGTGTCGGTTCCGGAGAGGCCACAAAGGATAGTAGCATGACGGATAGTACGCAAGGGCAGAGGGTAATGGATCAAAGGACGTGGATTGACAATCCAGCCCAGCTTGAGGAATGGTTCAACAGTAATCATCAAATGATGGGGTTGATCGAGGAGCCGACCTTTAATTTCCCTCTATAAAATCAGCGAACATCATATATTATCAGTTTCATATATAGTTCTAGGAGTAATTCACTATACCTGGCTATTATATTAACCAATGACATAGCCTATCATTGATATCCCACAATATGAGCAGGAAGTCTGTAATTTGAATGTTCAGTTAGGTAAAGACTCACTTGGTGCGAAAGCTAGTGGCTGTACAGTCTCAGGTACAGTAGTAGGTGGGGATGAGGTGTTTAAACAGCAAATTGGGAGGAATATTATAAGATAGGAGTGCTATAATAATATTGGAGTATTTGGACGAGCTACATGTACATTCCCAGCATGTTTTATACAGTTACTATCTTGCATCTATCTTAACTCTACCGGGGCACAGGTCAGAAATGATCCTGGATCATCAGTCTGATACGTTCCCCCGTTGGTAAGATTCGCTTTGCCATGCACATCAAAAGTTTTATATCTGATCCAGAAGAGGAAATGACGTAGTCTACAAGATGCGTCATTATGAGATCATGACAAGAAAAAAAAAAACATCTACTTCGCACTGACCCACTTACGGAATTGTGAAAGCGTGCCTATAAATCCGAGTGGGGGCTTATGCAAAATCTACCTGACTTAGCTGAAAGATGTCGTTGACGTCAGTGAACATGGTGATGGCCTTGGCCCCAATATATTGGTGACACAAACAATTACGGTAAACATCTTGGAGCATTTTAAGACGAGAACCTGTATTCTCACCCACAATGGGGATTCATTATCCCTATCATAACGCTGTGATTCCGATTTCATTTGCGACCTCCAGCATCGGATCCAAGTATGGGGTCACACTGCCGGAGAAGCTGGAGGCCATCCACAACGCAGGATTTGACGCGGTTGAATTGACTCTGTCCGATATAGTGGCCTACGGCAAGGTTTTAAACTATCGGGAGTTGGATGCAAGCCATTACGATCGTATCGTCGAGGTCGCCAAGGCTATCAAAGTTTTAGCACAGGAACGTAACCTTTTCATTCTTATGCTAAAGCCGTTTGTATACTCAGATGGGTGGAAACCAGGGCAGCACGACAATGAAAGAGAAATTGCATTTGAACAGGTGCAAGGATGGTTGAGGGTGATGGAAGCCCTAGGGACAGACATGCTGCAGGTACCTGAACCGTCCACTAATATTAGGGGCACACAACTAATATGAATGGAAGATCGGACCATCAAATGGTGAAGGGGATTCAAGCTCCATCAATCATCTTGCTAAGGACCTTGCGACGCTCGCAGACATTTGCGCGGAGAAGGGCTTCCGAATCGCATACGAGAATAGGTGCTGGGCGCCACGAGCCCGGACTTGGAAGATGGCTTGGGAGATCGTGAAGAAAGCAGACCGACACAACCTCGGCTTGAGTTTGAATACTTTCCAAATCGCTGCCGGCGAGTTTGGAGACCCGACGACCAAAACGGGGTTGATTGAGAATATCGCCAGAGCCGAGCTGCAGTCTTGCTGGAGAGCGAGCCTCAAAGATCTGTCACGAACCGTCCGCCCAGAGAAGATTTTTCTACTTCAAATATCAGACGCCTATAAGGTGGATCCTCCCATGGCGGAGTCCAAGGACACCCAGGGAGAGGGACCTATGTCCAAATGGAGCAACGGCTACCGGACGCTACCTTTTGACGGTGGCTATTTACCAGTCCACGAAGTCCTGAGAGCTGTTTTAAACACAAGGTTTAGGGGATGGTTGTCGATTGAAGTCTATGATTCGAACGAAAGGCTGGAGCATACCGATGTGGAGGCATTCACAAAAACAGCTGAAAAAACCTTGCGGGATATGTTATTGTTTAGCTGATAAGAATCCTGCGAAATCGACAAATCTTACTTTTACGACATGCTCATATTTCCATCTTCTTAAACATTTAGTAGGCCAACTTTACTCGAGGGTGACGGAAAGAGTCGCTCATAAGCCTCTTAAAACTTATCAAAGAATACCCATTCGGTACCACAATACAAAACGCATGACCAAAAACGGAACAGAGGGTTGGCGCGCCAAACCTCGCGGAGAAGATAGGAACATCCTGCGGGGATATCGCGATGGTGATGCTGGGGATCTCTGAGCGAGATGGAAAGCCACCCAGTAGCAGGTGGGTTGTGAGGCAGTAGTTTGCCGGAGGACAATGAGTGACAAGAATGTCTGTTTAAGAGGAATCTTCTTCGACCACTGTTAAGTGGCGTCGGTGTACTGAGAACTATAAGGTTTGATGCATTTAGATAAATTCTGTTTCCATAGTCCAGGAGGACCCAGAGGTCGAGAAATGCTACCAATATTCCCGGTTTACAATCTACGTCACCGCCGTCACTCCCGAGGGAGGCCTGTTTGGCGCTCTTGAAACTGATAAAACGCCACAAGTGCCTCGTCCGCCGTATAGGAATTCGGACGGTGATCAGAAAGGTCACTTCTATGTCTAGTGCCTCGAGGTGGAATCTACGGAGAAATTCGGGAACAATATCAGTAAGAGCGAGCTATTCGGACGACTATTCGGACGAGGCTGTGCATATCAATAATGGATGCATAGTCGTCGCCTCGTCGCCTTCTCTGGACTTGGATTCTTCGTACAATGCCAGCAATCGGCTCCCCGCCCACTGATTGGGGATATCGTAAAGAGCAGGTGGTAGCATCCCCACCAGCGGCGGGGACCGGCAGATATCACCTTTGGGAAGTCCTTGGATCTGAAACAATCGAACATGTCTGCAATTATAAACTCGCGGTTAAGCGTGGTAGAGGCATACTCGCGATTAAAGTTGATCGCCTGGTCGCGCTCGCGGGTATATCCCAGGAGCTCACATGGCCCGACAAGCAGCACAAGAGTAAACGCCATGGGGGTGCGCGAGCTGTCAAGAAATAGCATCTGTGCTTGAGAGACTGTCCTCTGTGTACGGATGAAGGATATCGCTTTTTTGCGAGATGCTACGAGAGGGGGGTGGCTTTGAGATTTCTCCAGCGTTTCTTTCTCAGCCGCAGATCTAGCTAAACATGCTTGGTTGGCTACGTGTCCTAGCAGCCGTAAAATGTGTCAGAGCCCTGCGCTCTTACTACTGCTGTACGACTCTCTTGCTGTTTTACCGTAAAATTAGGCTTAATCCGCTCTCTCTTCTTCATTCTTCTATCTTCCGTCCCCCATCCCCTATCTTCTACCCTCTCTTTGCACTTGCTCTCTTCGCCAATTTATATTTACTCTAATATCCGACGGCGATTACCCTGGGAGATAACGATATCGACATGGCCATGGGTATTATTGACGTACTCCTTCACTTTGTTTGTCTGCGCTCAGTGCTTCCGTGACTCGCTGTCTATTACTCGCCCGCCCTGTGCCAAGGCCCCACTGTCGTTATCTACGTACGTATGGTCCAAAAAGGGGGTTCCTGTCAAAGCTGAGACCTCCGATTCCTGTTCTGACTTAGTACAGGACAGAGTGCAAGGGTTTGGCTCGTCTATCGGCTTGGTTGTCTCGCGACAGATAACCCCTTCTTCCGCCTCCTTTGCATTAGTGTGGTCTCGACCGAGAGGAACGAATGAGAACCTGCGATGGCTTCTAGGATAACATGTACGGACCAATGCTAGTAAGGCTAGAGCTCACACTTGCATGAATGCACTGATAGACATCCCTGATGCACGTGGCGCGGGTTCCTATCTGGTATTCGAATAAGAGATTGCTGTGATAGCGTAAGGGGCGCTGCCTTTGGCACTTAAAATCAGCTGCATCGATTATTGAACGCCCACGGCCTCGCCATCCTCATAAGGCGATTTGAGTGGAAGTTTTACAAATAAGTCTTGACTGCGAGTATTGAGGCGTCCCTGGCGGTGCCATGGCTGGTCTCCTCAGGCACACGACTAGCCGTTTTCAATCAGCTCGGGTATCACTCGTGAAGTCAACGAATAGATCTGCTTTCTGTTATCCTAGGTTTACAGCTAAGACGCTACGGCGCTAGCTGGAACCTCCCCAGGATACGGCTCCGGGGGAGCCGGAAGGTTTCACTACACCAGGGAGAGACTAGCCGCCACGCCTTCAGAACGTCTATCCTCTCGTTACCCCTGCTCTCAGCCAAACCGATTGAATAGGTTCGACAACCGAGTCAGTCCGGGGCGTCGCCGTTGGACTGACGGCCGATAAACGTTTCCCAGCTGAGAAATTGCAATGGCGCTAGAGCTAGCACGAGTCAAGAGCTCCCGTGACCCTCACTACGCCCAGTCAATAAATTCTGGGGAGTAGACAGCCAGTCCGTGTTGACCTTCGAGGCTGTTGTTTTGTTATTCACATCAGCATGCGTTTGCTGCCAAGGCGAATCAAAATTCGTCAAGGCCTCCTATGAAAACGATCACATGAGCTTACAGTGTCAACTATGGCTGGACTCAAAACCAACATCTTTGTCTCAACAGGTATTACCTGGGTGGCAGCGTTTGTAGCTTTGATTATGCGCATGATCGCTAGGCGTATGATGAAGATAAAATGGGGGCTTGATGATTATTTTTGCATATGTGCCTTTGTGAGTCTACGATTTCCAGTCCATCTTCTGCGGAGACAAGTTACTTACAGAAACCATAGGTTTTTGCCTGCTGCTACTCTGCTACCATACTGCAATGTAAAAGCCAAACTCTGTGTGACTCCAGACCCTTTCTACGGGGACTAATTGTTTTGCTTTAGGGACCATCCATTGGTCGCTTGGTCAATACATGCCCGATTCCCTTGACACCGAGTCTAGAGACGAGATACTTTACAACTCGAGGTTTCTTGGATTCTTTAACTCGCTCGCCTACGCCTTCTCGATTGCTTCATCAAAGCTAGCTATCTTGTTTCTCTACTGGCGAATATTTAGTGTTTCTTCTATCCGGGTTCCTATTCAAGTCTTGATTGTCCTGTCAATAATGTGGATTATTCTGCGGACTTTTATGGTGATCTTTCGCTGCGTCCCCGTCCAGGCATATTGGGATAAAACTATCCCGAATGCAACTTGCAACATTAAGGATACGCAACTATTTTTTGGCACGGTGCTCACACATTTTTTGATGGATCTTGCTATCTTGGTCTTACCAATCATTGAAGTAATGAAGCTCCGGCTACGGCTTAGCAAGAAGCTTGCTATCGTTGGCCTCTTTATCCTCGGCGGCATGTAAGTTCTTCCCTCAGCCGTATTAATATGTGAAGGAGGCTAACAGCCATGAACTAGTGTTTGTATTGCATCAATATTCGCAATAGTCGAGGCACTCCGTTACAACCCGAAGTCAACGCAGATGCCGCATGATTATGGCCTGTATTGCATCTGGGGGACAGTCGAGATAAACATCGCCATCGTCTCTGGTAACCAACTCCACCCTAAGGTCTTTCTTTTGAGGCCCTCGCTTACTTGCTATATATTACAGCTTGTTTTCCTCTGCTCCAACCAATCTTTAACCTTATTCTCCCCGCACGATTCCTTAGTTCTGCTGGCAGCAGCCAGCCTATTAGCCTAACGAGTCGTGCGATCAGGTTGACGACGATAACAAGAACGAACAGGGAAAAGGAGGTGGATGAGACGAGCTCAACGCATCAACTGGCGGATCCAGAAAATAGACTACACGACATGTCGGATTTTGACCCAATAACTCCACACCACCGGGATGGTGTCCATACGGTAATCTCATCTCAATACAATCACTAGAGTGTGTACAAGATGATATGACCGGAATACTGCATATGTGAAAGGAAATGGTAGGTAATCTATATTGGGGAGACTGAGGGCGCTTGGAAGCCTTTGAGAGACAAATAAATAACCTTTCTAAGGGATCAATAAAGACATCTTTTCTTCCTCTACTTTGGGTCATTTTCAGCTCTTTAGTCATCTTCTTCCGGTGCTGTAAGTCACTAGCTGGCGTGAAGGAAATGTCGTAAACCCTTTCAGCAGGCACTTGATGATTCTTAGCGCGCTCTTGACCAACCTTCAGGCAGAGGTAAAGTTCACTCACCATCTAGCCTAGGAAACACAAACGACTGCTCCATCGGGGATTCTTCCACGGTTGTATGGGAAGGGAATAGCTGCTATAGAGATTCAGTCTCTTCCGACATGACTTCTACTAATACCGCATTCTGGATTGGCTCAAAATTTCCAGCTACCGGCTTCTCTTTGACAGTTGGTTCATGGCAGGCCAGTTCCCGCCCCCGAAACGCGATTACGCTCCTAAAGATTTCGAGTGCCGGCCGCTCGGGCTTTGTGTATAGGGACATTGGTTAAACATAGGCAAAAGAACTTCAGATTTCCCGTCGTCTTATTGCATCTATATCATTCTGACGTCGCTTTATAAAATCAGGACGTCAAAATGTCTACCAACGCGGAGAACGTAACCAGAGCCCTCTGTCATCTGCCCCGGACCAAAGGAGACGTTTTCAAATGCAGAAAAGGCGGTGCAAGCTCCCAAGACGCATTCCTGAGGGGGTCCGAGAGCTTGGATGGCAGTTGTGGCCTGTTGGTGCGTATCCTTATAGAATATAACCTGATAATAGTACATAAGATGCTGCTTCATCCTCTAGAAGTATGAGGTTAGAGGGGATTCATTATTAAAGCTGCAAAACCCGCCGGGCTTGTCGTTGCTCGAGCCGCCGGCATCACAGAACTCGTTCAACCTCTTGGCCCGCTGCTGTGTCATCTTCCGATCGAGTGACTTGTCGCTGCACAGTTTCACCTCTATCAGCTGTTGGGACTGCTATTGAGACGTATTCGCTTTTTCTGCCTTTCTTACAGAACTCAAATGCTCGCTGNNCTTTGCATATAGGAGCTGCTACGAGCCCTCTGTTAGATAGAAAGAAAAAGAGCTTCCAATTCACATCTCAATACACCCTTCCTATTAGGCGCAACTGTTGACCTGTCTCGTCACTCCACAGCCACAAGTTTGCCTGACAGGACCATTAAATCCCAGGGCTGGGTGAGGCACAGTCCTAAGTGCAATGACATTCGAGCCCACGACGTCCACACCGGGCATAGTCCCTGCCTTGTAGGAATCCTTCGTCTCCATAGTCAGGCCACCCAGAACGAAGGCCCATGACAATACGCGGAGGACAAATAGCAGAACCCAGACTCAGGACAGGACATCGGCGAGCACGAAGAGGTTCGCGTTGGCAGAGCTTGGGAGGGTCATGCGCCTTGTATTATCCTCGGTGGCACCTGGCACCTCTCCGGTCGATCTGACTGGTGATGATGATAAGAAGGAATTAAACTCCTTCTGACGCGAAGCTGGATTTCTCAATGATCTAAACAGATTATCCGTCAAACGGAGGAGCATAATGCGGTAAGGGTCTGCTCCCAGATATAATTCCATTCCTTGACCTAGGTTACAACTCCAAACACCCCGTTAACTAAATGTCAGTATTAGACATATTCCTAAAAGTTTACCAGCCCAATAACATTGACACACCTGACTCCATCCATTGGCCATCAGCCACATTTCCGACTGCTCGGTGGATGATTCCAGAAGGCATTGGTTCCCATCAGCGTTCTGTTTACGAATATCCTCGAACTTCTCAGCCAAGAAAAGATCTTTTATACCTCAATAAGGAGAAAACCTCTTCCATTCTGATTCAATCCATCAGTAAAAGTTGTCAAAATCCT
This sequence comes from Neonectria neomacrospora, assembly GCA_013756995.1. NCBI lineage: Eukaryota > Fungi > Ascomycota > Sordariomycetes > Hypocreales > Nectriaceae > Neonectria > Neonectria neomacrospora. The sequence continues at coordinate 27,827 of JABSTB010000433.1, forward strand.
GGTATGTCTTTATCAATTGGAAGTCGCTCAGGAGATAATAATGCAGTGTCTAGGACGACAGCAGCCCACTCCCACTAACAACGTTTGTCGTTTTTGGGACCGTCTAGGCCTCTCTAATAGACTTTGATGTAGGTTAGAAGATATTCGTGTACGCTTGATTGTTAACAGTTGACGATGTTGGTTCTGGGCCGTATTAATGATGCGGGTAGTTTCTCATAACAGAACCCACGCACTCATCAACTGTCTTAGGAATGCGTTTTAACATAGTAGGGCTTTTATAGAAGAGAATATCGGCAGCTAGATCCTTGTGGAGTTCGCATTATAGATGTTCTTGAAAGATTTTCAGATTGTTAGAAGGATCCAAATAAACCATCAGAACATATATAAGAATATAAGCTCAGGTTCGGTGGATCGAACGGCAGGAATGTAGGCTAGGCCTGGTAAGACAACTTTGACCAAAGACACCGACGGCCAGAACTCTGTTTGCTTACATGGGGAAGGGATGGCCTCGCCGCTGGTTTGTGAAAAGAGGATCCAGTTTACCTCTCGCCATCGCTCCTTTTCCGACATTGTTAATGTATTATAGCTTCCGGATCTGAGTCATAGACGTCGTTCCTCTCTCATCATTGGATTGTGGAATCGACGGATGTGTTCTTTAATGAGCGTTGAGTCTCTCGAAATGAGAATATCCTGATGATGGACACTTGTAGTATCGAGAAGGATAAGGAATCCAAAACATGGCAATTCAGGGACTACTTTAAACGGTGAACACTCGGCCACCAAGTTCCCCTGAATTTAAGGCGCTTGACTCCCATTCCAGTATCGTCGCCGGCGTCTTCGTCTCCGTCTCTAGATATTTTATTGCACCGTCTCTTGTTGCGCACAGGCAAATCTCCAGGTAGTTGCCCTGGTGAACGTTCGTTTGAAGACTCTGCGTTCGAGGAAGAGGAGCACGATACAGTTGCATTGAGTGCAATACTTAAGCCAGCGGGCAGTCTGGTGAGTAGCCTTTCATTCACAAAGTTAGAAGACGACTTGAGGACACCGGCGTCGGCTTCGCTTGCGGCGAACCCTTCTCGGGCGAGATCTAGCGTCTGACTTTCGCATCCCGCGACAGTGCCTTGGAAGTTCATTCCGGGCTTGGACTCCAGACTTGGGGGTGCGTCAAATCAATCAGTCCGGGAAAGGCACCGAGTTGACATCCGAGGCCAAGGTTCAACTCTAAAACTTTGACTCCAGCCAAGTCGCGATGTTACAACCCATGAAAAAATGGGACGGTGTCGTGTTGGGATAAAAGGCTAGAGTCACAGTGTTACTGAACTCGAGCTTCTGCACCCCACTGGGTTAGATGATAGATGGATGGATGTTTGTTCTCCCAGAGGAATCAACCTATAGGACCTCACTACAGTATCTATCATCCGATTCGCCCGTTTCCGCCTATTACCTAACCCCTTTGCAATTTGCCTTACTAACGTAGTGACGACTGACTTGGAAGCGGACTCATCTCGGCGGAGGTCTCCTGCATCTTTGTTGAGGAGGTTTGTCTTCTGGTCGCTCCTCCGAAACTCATTCAGGTAGCTGGGTATTGACATTCGCGGTGCCTGGCGGTTGATGAAGGCGGCGGCCTGCGTACTCGCAAGAGGGATATGGCCAAGAGCACATAGGAAGTCAGTAGCGGCTCCGGCGCCACCAGTCAAGATATAGACAACAACCTTAACCTACCCTTACGCTACGACACGGATACGTCCGAAGACGAGCTTTCGTTAGATTTTGAGCATCTATCCAATTGTCCACGCTCCCCAGAAAAACAAGCCTTCACCGTCAAGTCCATTCCGAACTAGCACGAACTAGTCAAGGAAGCCAAAGGTATCTCGCCCGTGTCAAGTGGCGGGAGATCGCTGAAGGTGCGCTTTATCATGAATTCCTCACCATTACCGACCGTGGTTCTCTTATTAAATTGCCGCCCATCGACTCTGGTGAACTGCCGGACACTGCACAAGCACTAGGGTCCGACGGAGACGGGGCGGGCCCACCTCTGCTTCCATAATCCCCCGCGGCGGTAGGTCAAGGAGCCGACGCCGATCGGCTTCGGACTCATCGGCCCCCCTCGGCCTCAACGGACTCGGCGTGCGCCCCATTGAGAACATTTGCGCAGGTTCCCAGTCCATTCATTCGGAAAGCACGTTGCTAATTAATCGATAGTCATTTTGAGTATAATCTCAATAATTTATTGTATGAATAAGTTCTTAAGTAAGGAGTTTATAGAGTAGATTAAGTAAGCTAACCTACGTTACCACATAATCTAAGATTATATTTAAGCTTTAGTAGCAAAAGCAAGGAGGGATAGATTGGAAAATAATAGTCTAGGTTATAGACTAATCTACATACCTCGTTACAAATGTTCTACATCCCCCCTTGACATTATTTACAAATATATGATCATCTCCCTTCTCGAGTAAATCAAGAGCCACCTCCTTCCCATCACTTATAACACTCAAAATCGTCTTGTTCAAAGTGGGCAGACCTACCCTACCGACCGTGTTCTCGGGTGCCTTAATTGCCATCACAATTTCTGCTGGGCTGGTGCGTTTATAACCAGCTGAAAAAAAGCCTTGGGCGTTGCTTGTAAAGCCGGTCATGGCCCATTCGGGACTTTTGCCTTCACCCTCCTCAAACGACAGCCGTGGCTCGAAAACCCAATGCTCATGGCTAACCTCTTGAAGCCTCAAGCCAACAAGCCAGAAACTCATCGCGATTGTCGGTCCAGATGCCCACGGATGAGCGTGGGAAATGTATGCAGAATCGTACTCGCCGAAAGGGTAGAAGCACCGACCGTCGTGATAGTAACCTTCAATCAGGCTCGACTGCACGGAATATGGTGAGTTCCAGATGTATCCCCACATATTACGAAGCAGGGTGAGGGCTCGGTCAGGTCTCCCAGCAAGGTAGTGGGCGACCAGCTCCATACTACTGCAGAATGAAGACACCATTTTCGGGGACTCTGGTGCCACGGGGCCATATGTTGACCAGTTCGCAGTCAGGCCTTCTGAGACCCGAGATGCTTGTTCGGGCGATGCCACTGAATACCAGAGAGCAAGTGTATTACCGTCCTGTGGGTGGACCTTGGAGGCGATGTGATCCCTGTAGAGACCAGCTTTCTCATCCCATAAATGAGTATTGATGGCCTGGCAGAAATATTATTAGTGTTGTGCATTTAGAGACAGAGAGCTGTCTCTAGCTTAAAGGTCGGCGTACGTACCTGTTTCACCCGAGCAGCCTCATTTGCCCAGGATTGCGATAGAGCGTCGTCGCTCATGATATCCTGCGCCAACTTTGACAATTGACGCAAGGAATAGTGCAAGCAACAATTAACCTCGAGATTATGGTCTTTCAGGAGGTGGCGGCCCCAATCCGCCGGTAGAGTCACCTTAAGCAAGTTTGTTTCGTCTACCTTCTTCAACGCATAATCCATAGCTTTTTTGATCTTGCCCCACTTCTCTCGGATCCAGTCTTTGGAATTCTCGCTGCCATCAGAATGATAGAAGTAAGCTTCGTACATTGCTATGAATGTCCAGACTGGGAAATTTGTTCGGTTAGCAGCTTCGGATTCCAGAATAGTGCTTTCGAACCTCCATAACACGGATGGGGTTGTAAGAGGACATACCATGATACGAGTCACTCCCATAATGCCAGATCGGCTTGCAGGCATATGGAAACAGGCCCTCATCAGTTTGCAGCTCAAACATCCAATCAACCCCAGCCCAGGTGCCCTCTTTTCCATTGAGGGCAATGAAGTTAGTTACGGTACTGATGTTTCGATCTCCCGACCACACTGTGCGATCTCTCCTTGCGCCGTCTGTCAACACCTCCTGATACTTTTCAGGCGCCGCGGGGCTGTCGTTAGCCCAACCAGTTTTCTTGTGGACCCAATCACTGCGGCGGCCTGTGTCCCGTGGAATAGTGGCTATCTGAAGAGTGTACGCTCCTGCATACCAGATGGTATTGAAGAACTCGTCAGAGGAGTAAAAGTAGCCAGGGTAGTTGCGAAGCTTGGCACCAAAACTGGGGTTCATGGTGTTGTACGTGCTGATGCCAGTCAACTCAACCTTCCCATCCGACTCTAGGAACAAGGTCAGGTAGCGGAATGCGCCGCGCTGCTGAGGCTTCGGGCATGTCCAGGACTGGCGTGACTCTGGAACGACAATGTGCAATGCGCCATCAACGACATGGAAATCCATGCTGCGGTCACTGCCTCGGCCGATGAACTGCTTGCTTTCCGCGAAAGCAATACCCAAAGCTGTCTGTGGGATGCTCTGGGGACCAAAATCCAGCGTAACAATTCCCGCCGTATTGACTCCGAAATCCAAGGTGATGAGCGCAGTAGAACTGGTTAGGATGATTGAGGCGATGTCAGCGACCTTAGTCTTAGGAGACGCCGAGACATCACCCTCAACGGCATAGATACTATCTGCTCTCACAGTCCGTGACCGGGGAGCCAAATTGTAAGATTGCCATGGCGAGTCTTCCGAAGATGGTGAAGCATTGAAAACTGCACCGGGAAAGTCAGCGAGAATCTCCTCCTGAGTCACCATGGTAGTGATGGCGACTTGTGGGTGTGTCTGAGAAACAACAGGGGCACTGGGTGATGGTTAGAGCTAGTTGAGGGTGTCGTGGAACTTGATTTTTTATTTTGCTTTGGCTTTCTAAAATAGTGATATGGAGAGGAACTCCAACGGTGTAGAACTTCGGTTCAATTTTACCCCGAGCACTAATATTCTCATCCGAGCGAGGGATGATTCGTGTGCCACGGGGACTGTATGTGGTCTGGCGAAGGGAACGTGGTGTGGTTGCGCGATACCCAACCGATTGGCCATGAGATGATTGCAATGACGTAAACTCCACTAATAATTCTTGAAGTATCAGAATTACCAGCAGGTCCCCATTTAAACTAAGCCGAGCTGAAAGAGGGGATATCATTCTACCGCATATCTGCCAGAGATGCCCCGAGGTTTCGGCCCAAATTTGCACGAAAGCGGCCATCACGAGATAAAACCTAGCTCTAGCTCGGGTGAACCCAAGACGACCGCGACCAAAGCGCCGAGCACGCGGTCATCATGAAAATGTGCGATGAGTGATGTCTGAATCAGCCCTTGGATCTCCATCGTCCTGTCGCCCAAACTCGTTCACTTACATTGGAAAACCAACTCCTCCCTAATCCTCTCTACTAACATGGCGCAAAGCCCAAGATCTCAGGTCCTCAGCTTGTCAGTCGTCTTAAAGCTTTTCTACCAATATGTTCAAGCTGACCCCAGATTCACAAGGTTGAGCGATCCTGTTCTTACTCAGTTCCTTCACATGCGACATGTATCGATCCCATCCGTCGCATCGCACGAGACTCTAGTATCGCTGGCAGATGAAAATGCGGCCCGTCCCATCCTACCAACCCCGTCAACTCCTCCATCCGTTTTCAATGTACTCACCCTTGGCCACCTGAACTTCTATTTGAGAGAGAAGCGCGATGAAGCAGTCAACAGCAATGCGCTGTGGACCTTTGCGGCGCCTCCAAACCTCGGAAGGACGAAGATTGAAGCCTTGCGGCAATTCGCCAAGGAAGAGGTTTATCGGAATCAGATTGCTGGGCAAGAGCAAGAACTGAACAAGTTTGATGAAGATATTGCCGACACTTGGAAGCACGAGATCGAGCTGATCAACAAAGTCCCCTCTGACATATTGGGACCTCACCTAGCAGACGACGATATCGAGTATGTATGTCCCAGCGCATCGAGCTCCTTTAAGTCGAGGGGAGTATTGGTCACTAGGGCTTGAAGCTGACGACATGGCAGTGTCCTATACGAAGACCTTGGATTGCAGAGGGGTCAGAAAGACAGGCAGCAGTCACTGGAGCATCTGACCAAAGTGCTAAATTTACTACGGACTGGTCAGTGGTGAGAGATTACGGTACCGGCCGGCAGGCGATTTGTATCGTACCCCGCAATATACAAACTTTAGCCCCTGCGAAAACGACTCACATTGAAACTCAACTCAAGACGGTTCCCTGAATCGTAATTGCGTTTAGACCCGATCGTGTGTGCCAAGAACCGGGCTCATGTGGAGGACCGGGTGACAAAGTCCGCGGACTCGGTCATTTGGAACAATTACCACCCCGAACCAGCCAATGAATGCAAGGACCTCACTTTCAGCCCAATTTATTAAATCGTTCTGCATCAAAGGCATTGCAGCGATTGGCCTGTTCCGTCTAACGCCCCTGGCGGACACATGTTACCCCGCCTCTCCCCACACATCCACCCTCGACCACGGGTGACTTTATCATACTGGTACGATGAAACCTTTCGTCCGGGCTGGATTAAGAAGGCGGTGAGATCCTTCTAGGGACCCATCCTTCATAACTTGATGACGGGGTGATCCTAGGCCTCCAAGCCTCCTAGAATAACGGTATTCCTGCGAGCCGCCGATCAGGCCTTAGTGTGTAAATATTCTGATAAGAGCACCGATGCTTTGAGACCCTGGCTAGTGTATCATTGTTATCTAGCTCGTGCGCTACCTTAGCTTCCCGCTCGCTGTCGAATGCCAAAATGAGTGATTACGTTATGACGATAGTAGTGATAAGACCTTAATGCCTGGAGCTGAGGGCACAAGGTATCGGACGAGGGATAGCAGCGATCAGACCTTAACTGATCGTGAGTGGCGATAAGCCGATGATCATATATCGAGGTGTTGAGCATTCCAGGCCAAACCATCGTACAGTCTGGACCAGTATCATCACTACCCGGCACAACATCTCTACTCTGAGTGCATCAATCCACATTCGAGACAGGATGGCTTGTGATATTCCTGCTGCTGACTCTCAGCAAGAGTCGATGTCGCACAAAGGCACCGACTACAACGTTGGCGAAATACAGGAAGTTAACGAGTCGCATGTGCTGCACGAATCGTTCAGTCTTTGGAGTAGCATGGGACTTCAATACTCGTTGACTTCGACACCGCTTGCGGTCGGGGCATATCTTGGGAGCGTCATCGGCGTGGGTGGAAGCCCGGTCTTCATCTATGGGTACATCTTGGCCGTCCTGTGTAATCTCTGCGTCTGCGTTTCGCTGGCCGAGATTGCAGCTGTCTACCCTCATACATCCGGTAAGACTTCCTGCATTGAATGAATGAGGATCAAGGACTGACCCTCATTTTTGCAGGCCAAATCTTCTGGACCGCGACCATGGCCCCTAAGAAAGTCTCTCGCGCCCTCAGCTATATCTGTGCCTGGATCACCAGCGCAGCATACTTCTTTCTCACGGCCGCGTGCGCGCTGCTGGCGTCCCAACTCATCTGGGCCCTCGTCCAGGTCATCCGGACCGCCTTTGTCATCCAGCCATGGCACTACTATGCTGGCTACGTCGGCGCCACGCTCCTTGCCCTGGCCTTCAACGTTCCCCTCTTCAAGCTCTACCCATACATGCTCAAGGGCATGGTCGTGTACATCAACCTCGGCGCGCTCTTCATCTTCATCGTCCTCCTCGTCCGCACCCACCCGAAGCAGTCGGCGTCCTTCGTCTTCGCCGACCTCGTCAACAATACCGGCTGGTCCTCCAACGGCGTCGTCTTCTTCCTCGGTCTCCTTCCAGGCGCCACCGCCGTCAACTGCTTCGAAGGCGCCGCTCATCTGGCCGACGAGATGCCCGAACCCAAGAAGAACGTTCCACGCGTCATGTTCGGAAGTGCTTTAATGAGTGGCATATCTGGCCTACCCATGATCCTCGTCTACATGTTCTGCAACGTCAAGCCCGACAATCTCCTTGCCCCGATCGGCGGCCAGCCCATTGCCCAGCTCCTCGTCGACTCGCTCGACTCTGAAGCCCTGGTCATCGTCGCTGTCCTTATATACATAATCTCCATGCTTGCCGCCACCATCTGCCTCTTGACTGGCTTCTCCCGCACCATTTGGTCCGTCTCCCGCCAGGGCGCCTTCCCCTTCTCTAGCTTCATCTCAACTGTGAATGGCTACTACAACCTCCCTATCAACGCCGTCATCACAGGAAGTGTTCTCATTATTGCTATCGGCACAATTCAGCTAGGATCCACAACGGCCATCAACGCCATCTTAGGCGGTGGCATTGCCATGTGCTACCTCTCATACATGCTTGTCATCAGTTGTCTGCTCTACAGCGGCCGAGCCAGCGTCTTCCCGGCCAAGCGCTTCTTCAACATGGGTCGCAGCGGCATATTGTTCAACATCATCTCAGTTGTTTGGATGCCCTTCATTACAACTTGGTTATGCTTCCCCTCCTACCTGCCCGTGACCGGACAGACCATGAACTATACATCTGCGGTCATCGGCGGTGTCTTCGTCTGCGCAGCTATTAATTGGTTCGCGTATTCAAAGAAGCGATACACCGTCCCAGTTGCCATGGTTGCAGAGTCTCATGCGCCAGGAGACTGGAGCCTGGAACGTGGCCTTGACTAATCTGTATGTTGAGCGAGGATGGCTTGCTGCATGGAGCTCTAATTCTAAGCGTTCGGCGCGGCGACTACGGAACTTGCAGGATCTTCTCTGAGCCTTTGCGATTGATTTTACTTAGGATATTGATTTTACTTAGGATATTGATTATCTCAGCTATGAATCTCGATGGTATTCGGGAGAGCGCTATTGTCGCGTTCAGAATAAAAACTAGAGTATCTTCATTGTCTTTCCTGCTAAGATATCATAATTGCTTGATTTGTTACAGAATGGTTTGAGCAGCTGGCGATTCGGTCAATCCAGATCGCGGCCCAACTTCCTACAGTCTGAAGTAAAATACCACGATAGACCCTGCCGGGCCATCTCTGTCTCTCTTAAGGTTACTCATCCCAACAGGTATCTGTTCAAAAACGCAATCTGCCGCTCAATATTACTCTCAAATTTCTCCCCGCTGTAAGGCTCGAAATGCCCCGTCTTCTCCATTAACATAAGTTCCTTGGGTGCCCCAGCCTCCTTAAATGTTGCCAGCTGCGTTGGCACATCCACAGCCGTATCGTCCTCGGCGACGATCATCAACAGCGGCGTGGGCGAGATGCGCCTCACGTACGCCCTCGGCTCATTCTTCAACAGCTTGAACAGGCTTTGCAGGGTCATCTTGTTCTCCCATCTCGCTCCCCTAGCCAACGGTGTCCGCGTGAAGAATTTGTACGCGTCCGCTTCCGGCAGGATCGCTTCGGAAGTGCCGGCCTCGGCCTCGGCGAGACTAGCCGCCACGACGGTTGTCACTGCTCCCTCGCCGCCAGCGGCTATCCGCGCCCGGTCTTCCATGATGGCGGGAAGGACCGGCATCAGAGCCGGGGCATTGCTGTTACCGCTCACAAACGGCACCTGTGCGATGACGGCCTTGACGCGGCGGTCGACAGCAGCAACCTGCAGCACATTGCCACCGCTGTAGCTGGAGCCCCAGATGGCGATACGCTCGGGGTCGACGTCAGCGAGGGTCTGGGCGTAGGTGATGGCGTCGTGATAGTCCTCGATCTGCTTGAAGGCGTCGACCTCGAATCGCGGAAGACCTCCGCTCTGGCCGAAGTTACGGTTATCGTAGACTAGGGCAGCGAAGCCGGTGGCTTGGAAGCGCGCGGCGAAGGCGTCGAGGAACTGCTCCTTAACGCCCGTTAACTGGAGAGGTATTCCGGTGTTAGTCTAGTCTTGAACGAATCCCTTTCAAGAACAGGTTGGAAAGACGAACACCGTGTGTTAAGATGATTGTGGGTGCTTTAGGACCCACTGGATAAAACCAACCTCGAAGAACTACGTGGTCGGTGGTTTTGAAGTTGACGTCATAACGGCGGGTAGACATGATGAGGCTTTGTATAAATGGGTTCGAGCTGATATGAGGCAAAGAATCAGTGCATAAGATGGCGGGAGCAGCAATCCTACGAAGAAGTGCTAGAAGTGTAAGCCCTGAGATTGCTTGTACTTGCAGCCAGAAGGGCGGATTGGCAACTGTTCGAAGGTGACTGCAGGAACGCTCTATGGCGCATCTTATAGAAAGTCACAGTGACGACTACCATGTGAATTATTACTACCACATGAATCAGTAATGCGTAACTCTTAGTGATCGACATGATGTATAATGGTGCGGGGTACTTGTGGATTCAGTAACCGACAAAGAGACACAGTAGTATTCGGAAAGCGACAGCGAGTGGACCTAGTTGTAGCTCTGCACACGTTGTCGCTGTCGATTGCTATTCTGGCCTCCTCCATCTTGATGGGTCTAAGGTTATCGGATCACTCTAGCTTATCTCCAAGGAATATGGGAGATTTTACTGCATAGCTGACTGATCTTCTACGCAAGGTAAATGAGCATCTTATCTACAACCCCAAAAGGCATATTTACTGATATAAGTGCAAGCTGCCGTTTCTTCAGTGACATCTCTCAACTTCTTCCATTCAATCTCGAGCCTCGTCCGCCTACGATAATCTCATCTCACAATGTCATCTGTAACACACATGCAAGTCAACCGCGAAGGCTTGAGCCTTGCCTCAGCCGACAGCGCAGAAAAGGCTCCATCAGAGGTTCAACGCAAGCAGATAGTCTTGTCCCAGACTGCGCAGCATCTGCAGGACCTTGAGGCGAAATACGCTGTCGGCGGCTTTACACCGTTGCCTGGCTTCATGGAAAGAGGCAAAGGTGCCAAGCTCTGGGTTCGTCATCTGCGTTTTCCTCCTTCGAAAGCTTGTCATGGCTGAGCCACATATTCTAGGACATTGATGGCAAAGAATATTTCGACTTCATCTGCATGTTCAGCGCCTGTAATCAAGGTCACTGCCACCCCAAGATCGTCTCGGCCATGGTCGAGCAGCTGAACAAGGGTATGTCGCGCCCCATCCACCGCTTGAGCCTGCGGCGTCTAAGATCGGATTCCTAGCCTACATCATCAACACCTCGACGCACAATACCCGCTGGCCCGTCTTCGCCGAGATGATGTGCAAGCGCTTCAAGTACGACCATATTTCCGCCATGGTCACCGGTGCTGAAGGGGCGGATCTGGCGTGCAAAATCGCGAGACGTCATGCACATGAAAAGAGGGGGATTCCGCCGACCAAGGTCCTCATCCTGGCGGTTTCCGATAGCTACCATGGGCTTTCATCGGGTGTGTGGAACTTGCAAGATTCCAGCCCGGCAAGGACTGGTAAGTCTTGATGCATCTCGATTTCTTAGAGAGAGAAACGTTGACGTGGATCTGCAGCATATGGTCTTGACAGCGCCCAACATACAAATGTCAACCCCTCTACTGGATCGTTGCTTCGGTATGGACACTTGGAGGACATGGAGAAATGTCTCGCAGAACACCATGCTCGCGTCGGCGCCATCATTATGGAGTGCATCCGCAACACGGGAAAGTACGTGTCTAGCCAGCCCCATACCCCTTGCCGAGACTCCCAGACTAAATTGAGGTCCATCTAGCACCTTCGAAGAAGAGGTCTCCTTCGCCCGTGGCGTCTATGACCTCTGTAAGCAATACAGCATCCCCTTCATTGCCGACGAGGTGCGCATGGGCTCCTGCAAGACGGGCAAGTTCTTCTCCTTCAACCACCTGGGCCCTGACGTGCGTCCCGACATGCTCGTCATCGGAAAGTCCATGACTGGGGGCGCCTATCCAGCATCCTTTGTCCTTGCCGATGCCGACTTGATGTCTGTTGTTAGCCCTTACGAGTCTGGCTCCACCTTCGCGCACACCCCCATGGCCATAGCCGCCGCCGAGGCAGCGCTTGCCGTGCTCGACGAGGAGGACATGGCTAGGAGAGCACAGGAGATCGGGGACAAGTTCACGCAGCTGACGGAGAGTTGGAGGACGCATCCCCATGTGGCCGATATCCAGGTCCGTGGGGCCGACTTCAGCATTCCGATCCGCGAGGATCCGCAGCGCCGGGTCACGGCGAGAAGGATTGGTGGGCTGTGCTTGAGCAAAGGGCTTTTGCTGTACCCGCTTGAGGGCAGGCTGCGGATGAGCGTGAGTATGGTGATGTCGGACGAGGAGTTGGAGAAGGGATGCAAGATCATCAAGGAGGCGTTGGATGAGGTTACGGAGTATCCCGATGCGATTCCGGGAGAGGTGTGGCATAAGGCATAGTTAGATGATGCATAGGATACTATTTCTTCTTAGATCTTCATGGGTACTTTCTGCCAATATCTCAAGCAAAATATGTTTCGTAATGATGGAGAGTGTTGATTGTGAATCCTTGAGCTCTTGGAGCCTTTTCATACGTGACCTTGCCGTCCTTTAATAAGACCTTCACTCCTCATTTCAACAAAGCTCGTTGCTGGAGATGACTGATCGACGAACCCAAAGTAGAGGCTGAATCAAAGAAGCCTTCGCAGCTAAGGTCTGATTGTCTGTCTTTTATCTACACCAGATGAATTACACAAAGACTAACCCGCCATTCGCGTTGACCGTACTTCCCGTGCTCCACCGACTCTCCTCACTACATAGAAACGCGACAATTTGCGCCACGTCGTCAACGGTCCCGAGCCTCGGCGCCGCCGGAGTCTCCTTCATCTTCGCATCGAACTCGGCCTGCACGTCGGCCCCCGTGTCCTTCCACCACATGTCCGTACCCACTGGCCCCGGGTTGACGCAATTGACCGTCGCATTGTATTCGTGACCCAGTTCCGCCGCCCAGACCTTGGTTACGCCCTCGAGAGCCGCTTTGGACGCGCAGTACGGCGTCGCATACGCGCCGCCCATGCGCGCTACCACCGACGAGATGTTGACGATGCGCGGCGCCTTGCCCAGATACGGCATACTCTCCTTGACCAGGAATGTGGCCATGCGGAGATTTGTGTTGAGTATCTTGTCCCACATTTCGTACGTGAGATCTTTGAGCAGGCAGTCGTCGCCAGCACCGGCGTTATTGATGATGATGTCGATGTGGGACCATTTATCGCTGGCGGCCTTGACGATCCGCGCTGGTGCGTCTTTGTCGATCCCGGCCGCCTGTACTGCGAGGGCTTCACATCCCAAGGCTTGGATCTTGGCCACGACTTCCTCGGCTTGAGACGAAGCGCTTTGGTATGTGATGAGGACGTTGGCGCCCCTCGAAGCGAGCTCCAGCGCAATTCCGGCCCCGATGCCCCGCGAGCCGCCGGTGACGATGGCCGTGAGGCCTTGGAGGTTCTTCACCATGTTGATTGAGATGCACGGACAGATTTGACTTGGAGGTTGAAAACTGGGATATGTGTCTGGGTTTGGAGAAGATCAAGAATAAGATAAATAAAAGTAATGATCAGAGAAAGGAATATACAAAAGGGAATTGGGAGATGGGCACCAAAAGAGCAGCATGAGTAAGTTTAGCCGTTCAGCTGTCTCGTTGTGGCCTTCTTGATCAGCAACTTAGGCATTCCGACCTGTCGATGATGACAATGTTAGTATCTCTCCCCACAAAGTGTGATACCGAGGTCTTTGAGTGGACAATTGGAGGAGTCCCTCTGGTCGCTGTTGATTTCCTCATTGGGACAATCTTTTATAAGTGCGCACGAGTCGTGGTGTCGCCCCTACTAATACAAAACCGGCTAGCAAAAGTGGAATGCGGCGCTCCGGCAGACGCAGCTGATAGTGGCGTATATAGTGCTTCCCCTCTCATCTTTATCACGACAATCTCAAGCATCTCCACTTTTCAGTCATTACCTATGATCAATTGTCGCTGTCACCTACCTTGCCTTGATCCTGTGACACAATCTCCCCGCACTTCTACTTTCCCGTGCGCTGTGTCGACTGCCTCTTACATTAAGATACTGGGGTAGGCTACGAGAGATCCCAACGCTCGATTCTGCCCTCTGTCGCTTGCCTTCTTGGGAGAGCATCAACTCGGTTCCTTTCAGATAACATTGCAAGTGGCGAATGAGACAATGGCTCGAACAAGCCAGTCACGCCCATCTCCCCTGTCGCAGCCTCCGACCACCAAGCAACGGAACAAACCGCGGTCCAAAAAACGATCAAAAACTTACACCGGCTGTTGGACATGCCGGGCACGTGGCATCAAGTGCGATGAGGAAAAGCCCCAGTGCGCAAGATGCCTGCGGTCGAAACTCCACTGCGAGGGGTATCATGTGAAATTGGTCTGGGGTGTTGAGAATGGCGACATCGGAAAGCCTGCCGAGCGTCGGATGTTCCTGACGGCACACGACCCAAGACAGCCTGTGCTCAGCTCCCGGGAGATACGCCTCGCACTCGCAGAAGCAGATGCAGCAGATGCTCACACCCCTGTGCAGGCTGGGCCATTCACAGTCTTCTCCACTTCAGTCAACCCAGAAACACCAAGAGCCAGCTGCGAGACACCAGAAGAGCATGAGCACGGCCAAGACGATGACACATGCTTCGGACCTTCTGGAACACGGGATCATGGCTCGCCAGAGATTGACCTACAAGCACATGACCAGAGTGATAGGGATGCGATTATGCAATGGACGGACGGTGTCGATGATGAAATCTACGACAACACCGAGTTGGCCATGATCATGATGTCAATCAAACAAAAAGTGCTTCCCTGGATACCGAGCTATCTATCGAGCGCTAGCATGGAGGAACGGTCCCTCTTTCACTACTGGGTTACCTGTTTGAGTGGGCTTATGATACCGACAAAAGATCAGGATAATCCCTTCCGCACGGTTTTTATTCCTCTGGCTTTGGCCGAACCGTCATCTTCCCAGGAGTCTTCAGGAAATGGAGCGCTGTTGCATTCGATATATGCTGTTTCGGCCTTTCACCGCGCTCAACTGTCTTCGTCTAACGAGTATTTCTTTTCCCTTGGAACGAAGCATCACAGGATAGCTCTAGAACATCTACGCAGGAGCGTGTTGAGGTCAGAGGGAAGCCAGAGAGAGGCTATCCTAGCTACCATCATCGCCATGTCATCAATTGACGTTATCAAGGGGCAATCCGCGACTTGGCGGATACATCTCGCTGGTGGCAGGACTTGGCTGCAGCATATGATGGAAAATAGCTTCACTCAGAGCGATGGCGCCTCCGTACTCTGCCAGATATTCTTCTGCATCAACGCCCTTGGTCAGAGTGTCCCACAGCTCATGCAACAACTCGAATGTCCTCAGGGTATCCGACCTGAGTCGGCTTACCCGATGCATGTATGGGACAAGCCATATGCCTTGGAAAGGCTTTTTGGAATCACTAAGCCAGTTCTCGAGGGGATTGTGAGGACCAATACCCTATCAGAGCCAGATTACCATGCAACACAACAGGAAGTAGAGGATCTTGACCTTTTCATCCGCCGCAATGATCCCGACGTCCTGGTGCAGGATATGGATGAGGAATATGACAACATCACCCGCCACCACACCTGCGCTTTCTTCTGCGCTTCCCTTATATATTTCGAGAGGCGTCTACGCAAGACACCGCCGCGGAAGATCCAGCGCCTGGTACAGCGGAGCCTGGACCACTTGACTGCGATTGATGTCCTTGAGGCAGAGCAGAAGTTAGATGTATGTGGACTGTTCTGGCCCGTGTTTTTTACGGCCTGTGAGGCCGAAAGTGCGAGCAACTTGCGAGCTCGGGCGCTTCAAATGTTTGAAAAGGGAACGGTGCTTGGTATCGGGAACATATTGTCTGCTAAGAAGGTTGCGCAAGAGGTTTGGCGACGGAGGGATAATGACTCTGAAGGGTTGGACATCACCTGGCAGAGTGTGATGGCAGATTTGGAGCTAGACCTTCTTCTCACTTGATAGCTTTTAAGTTGACTCTCTCTGCTGAGGACGCCGCGAAGAAGATTCTGGAATAATGATATATCCGCATCGGCTTGCACCTAGGGTGTCCACCAGCTTAATTGCGAGATACAAACAAATCAATCTACTTATATATCCTTATTATGCCTACGATTTCCGACTATCTCGCACAGTACCCTCCATCCACATTCACCATCACTCCCGTCATCCAACTAGCCCCGTCAGAGCAAAGGAACAAGACTGCCTTTGCCACATCTTCGGGCGAGCCTAGGTGTGGCCACGGGGAATTGTCATGCAACTCCTTGTTTAGCGCCTCGTCCTCAAGTGCTGAGCGCACCATTGCCGTCTTGAGGAAGCCTGGGCACACACCGTTGACATGAATCTTGTCCGGGCCGTAGTCGAGCGCCACTTGACGGGTCAAATTGGTCACCGCGCCTTTGCTGGCGCAGTAAGAGGCTGCAGAAATGATGTCATCAGCGGTGTGCTGTTAGAGAAAAGAGAACTGTCGGTAGGGCAGGCTTACGCTCCATAGAGAGGCCCAAGAGGCCGCCGATGGACGAGATGTTGACGATCCAGCCGCGGTCCCCAGTTGGGGTAGGCTCTTGCTTCATCATCTGGGCGATGGCGTATTTCATCCCCAGGAAGGTTCCGCGAGTATTTACGGCCTGGAGAAGGGTTAGAGCTTCTCCTCATCGCCATCATGGCTTTCAGATCGTATTTTCCCGTACCATTGTCTTGTCAAAGGCCTCTACAGATTCCTCTGCAATTCGGTGCTGGCCACAGAAGATGCCTGCATTGTTGACCATTCTACAACGTATCGGCGTCAGTACTGTCTGCTCAACGACAGGGAACTCATGCACTGACATATCCAACCGCCCAAACTCGGCAACAGCGGCTGCCACGAGCGCATCTATCTGCTGCGGCGAGCTGACATCGGTCTTCTTAAAAATAGCCTTGCCCTTTCTCGCAATCACTTCGTGCGTAGGCGCCGTATCGGTTTCATAGCCTCCCTGCGTCAAGTCCGGAGTGAGATCGCAACAGACCACCGACGCGCCTTCGGAGGCCAGGGCCAGGGAGATCGCTCGGCCGACGCCTGAAGATGAACCGGTCACGATTGCGACACGGCCGTGGAGACTGGTGATTGTGAGCGATGGAAATTATGACTCTAACGACGTCTGGTCGTAGGGGGTGTTTTGGGGGTTCATATTTACTTCAGGATTTGTGACATGGTGAAAGGAATCGAGCTCAGGGAATGGTGATAATATTCACAGGACAGAATTCAGTGGCCAACACATCTAGTCAGACCTTCTGGTCTTATGACATTACACAGTGCATGTGTAATATAACATGGGAAATATCATCAGAAGTCCGGAAGGCGGACAAGGTTTCGCTGTTGATTGCCTATAAGTTCGAGACCATTTCCCCGCCCGCTTTCGCTGTCAGTTGCCTGATTGCATTAACATGAATAATTATGCACGTATATCAAATCAGCTATCAGTTTCCCGATGTATATCGATAACGCTATCAGCCGCCGGATATAAACATGACATGTAACCATATCGCCTCCAGTTGCCCGATGCATCAACGTCGCGTTTAGTTTCTGCATGAATGACTGCGTTAGTTTATCACATCGGTGTGGCATAGCCTGTACTAGGAAGATTTGCAGATATCGCCTGATTGCGTGTCCTTGACAAAGACTTATATGCCCGGCTCCTCTCGGCGAATGAGCGAGATTTCGTAGTCCGCAGAGCATTTTATGTCCACCTGCTACAAGCATCCAACGCGACTTGAATCCCGTTTATGTTGAATCCTCTGATATTGTTCACCAATTCGACAAACATCACCCAGCATGCCTGCAAGCATTGAAGAGACACTGCCAGTGGGCAAGAGCGTCGTCGATAGCTTCGATACGGCTTCTGCCACGGTTGAGGAGGTGGTGGATTCCCTGAAGAGAAATGGCGGTTGCGTTATGAAAGCCTTCATGCCCCTGGAGGATGTTGACCGGGTGGCTTCTGATATATACCCATACCTTCAGACTGATGAGCCTTGGGAGGGCGAATTTTTCCCGAAGGAAACACGAAGTAAGGATTTTCCGAGAATCACCTGCTGCCATCCCTATTTTACTCTATAAGGATTACCATGCTTACGATACTATAGGAGTCTTTGGCCTTGCTGGAAAATCCCCTTTGTACATGGAGAAGATCCCCGAGAACCCATTGTATAAGGCCGTCTGCGAGGAGTTCCTGACCACCAAGACTACCACCTGGGTCGGCAACAAGCAGGTGACCGACATCTCCCCGCCTCAAATCAACTCGACTGTCGTCATTTCCATTGGCCCCGGTGCCAGTGCCCAGCCTCTTCACCGCGATGACTCGTTGCACCACAACGTGAAGCCGCAGGTCACGCCGGAGGAGTACACGACATCGCGGGAGTCGGCTGTCGGTGTCTTTGTGGCCGGCACCAAGAGTACCAAGGCGAATGGCGCTACCAGATTCATCCCGGGCAGCCACATGGATGAGTCCTTGTCCGGGCCAGGGGATGAGAGCAAGGTGGTCTATGCGGAGCTGGAGAAGGGCGATGCATTTTTCATGTTGGCGTCCTGTTACCACGGAGGATCAGCCAACACCACCACCGATCAAATGAGGATGATATATGGCATGTTTATGACCCGAGGGTATCTGCGACAGGTGCGTGTAAAATCTCGCATCCAAGTTAATGCGTGTCAACAGACTAATAATGATTATGTGCAGGAGGAGAACCAGTTCCTCGCGAACCCCATGGACAAGGTCCAGAAGCTGCCGACGCAGACCCAGAAGCTGCTTGGGTATTCGGTCAGCGCGCCTTTCCTAGGCTGGGTGGATCTCAAGGATCCGATCCATATTTTGAATGGGGAGAAAGGAAAGTATGATTTGGATCCTGCTGTTGCAGCAGCTCCTGTGCCGGCATCTTGACCTGCACACTATAAGTCGTGCCTCATTCTACTTAAGCGTGAGGGGGCAAGGCAGTGAAAGACTACACCGCAGGCGACCATTTGCTCTGATCACAGCTCATTTTTTAATTGAACTATAAATATAAGACTTTGAGGGAAAACCACGGTATCAAGAGATAGTGAGGTCTCTAAACTCTATTGCTATACTATTTTCCATATTTTAATCTGAGTGAACCGCCAACCCGCTTCGTTGCCGTAGTACTTGTCTGCCAATGGCGGACCTAGTTCCCCCTGACATTTTGTCTTACGACTAACTGACCATAATGCAGTTGAGGATGTCTGGCTAGGCCTCGGTAGTTCAACTTCAGCCACGCCTTGCTACTCGGTTCTACGGACTATAAATCCCCTTTATAGGAAGACTCTATTTGATTTCACTGGAGTATTGTACTCGACATTCGCCCTTGATTCACAGTCCATTCCACCGTTGGCTGCTCCTGGGGTCCTAGACCTTGTCCACTCGCTGCGAGTCCGCAAGTAACTCATCTACCGTCCGAAACTTGATATCCTGGAAATACTTCTCCTTATGCGATCGAACGTTAGCTTCAGGGATATGCGTAGCACCACAGTAGAGCCATTCGTCCACGTCGAGGACACTCGATTTCTCGGCGTCGTCTGCGTAGTCTTTCATTGCTTTCTCTGTTGCTTTGGGAGTCTTATAAGATATAGCGTTGAACTTGCGACCTGTACACCAGTCAGGCCAGACCACGCGGCTTAGGAAATGATGGACATGCTTACCATAAAATGATTCTATCTTCTCGGTGATCTCGTTGAGAGTGCTGTTTTCTCCCACAATAAAGAAGTAGTTTTCCTGTTGTCGGACCAATGACATTAGCCCTCTCCTCAACCATGCCTCGAGTTCGTTTCAGGGGGATTAATACCCATTTTCGCAGCTTGGCAATCCTGATGGCCGCCTTCATGACATCACGGGCAGAAGTGAATCCCACCGGCTCGTTTCCTGTTCCCGCCAGCACGGCCTCCCAGGTCTGGCGATTCCATGGGACCATTTCGCCATAGTCTTTGAGATAGCTCTTGTCGACCGGGACAACGTAGTCCATGAACATTCCCAGACACAGAACGGTCCATTCGATGTCGGTCTGGGCGCTCAACCTCTCACGGATAGGAAGGCGGGTCTGCACATAGAAACGCGGCGCCTGGGGAAAGTCACGGGCATTGCCGGCCCATTCAGAGGGCACGAAGCGCTTACACGTCTTGGACCGGATGCAGGCGTCCAGCAGATCGTTGTGGACCTTGACGAACATGGGCGTCTCGAAGCTTATGTAGAAGACGTAAAGGGCAATGGCGCCAGTTGAATCCAGGATCTCCGTCATTGACTCGGTCGAGTAGTCAGTTATGGCAAGGCGGACTTGGGGCCTGTCAAACCACTCCCGTTTCTATTTCTGGTCAGCCATCATACGTCGTTTCTCGTCTAGACTTGAGTGTTTTGGCCAAACCTGTCGAGTGCAGACAATGACATCGAACGTTCCGTCGGCCCATGCTTCCTCGAGGAAGAACCTGCCCGTCGTGTTAAGCAGTCGTGTTCCGGCTTCACGCGCATATGAGATCTGCTAGATACTTACTTGGCAAGATCTCCGGCGCCTGCCACGGCGATGACGGGCTTTTGAGTCATGGGAACGTCACAGACAAGCTTCTGCGTTGCTGGATGCTTACAAGGATCGTTTCTCAGGGAACCGTTTCGCACCTTTTCACGCCAGACCAACCACTTATTGCTCACTCGTTCCTAATATATTTCTCCAGCACCAACGATTGGTATTTGGCACTAATAAACGTACCAAGATCAACCTGAATCCATGTGTCGACGCGGCCCTTATCTTCAGATAGATAGATATCCACTAATGGGAGAACACCCTTATCATCGCGGTAATCGGAGCCACTAGGTCTCGCTGTCGCCTGCTAAATCAGCCATCCTGGTCCATGTCGCAGCCCGACTACCCAGAACGGCTAAGTCTTAATCTACCCCGCGAATGGTAACCTGATTGAGCGTCCAGTCAAATCTGGGTTCTTAGCGTATCCGATCACTAACTACCAAGGTCTTGCGTCAGATCCGGAATGTGCTGTTGGCATTTGTCAACTGCGCCAGAAGTGCAATCGAGACAGGACCGTGGCTCTACAGCTTTCCACAGTTTTCCAAGTAGATTGCTAAGCTTGCTGACCAGTTCGTCTGACATTTCGTTTCGGCCCAACCACGAGAACATTGAATCCCCACACGCCGCTCGGGCTATGTCCTGGAGTATTTTTACCCTCTCTATTCCCATATAAATTTCCAGCAGGTTACTATCAATCGAGAAAACTATCGCTTCAAATTAAAGTCTTTGTCACTCACACTCTCATTTCCTTCGCTCATTCAATATGCGCGTCGCTGTTGCTGGATCCGGAGATGTCGCAAGGTACTTCAGCGAAGAGTTCACCAAAGCTGGTCTCGACGTGGTGATTTTGACTCGGTCCGTCAAACCACAATTCGAAAATTGTCCCGGTATCACGCAGATCGTCACTGACTACTCTGTTCCTTCCTTGGTCCCGGGTCTGGAAGGTTGTGTGGCTCTTGTGTCGACCATCCTCGACTACACGTCGACCTTCACTGATGTCCATATGCGCCTCATCGAGGCATGCAAGCAAAGCTCTGTATGCAAGCGTTTCATCCCTTCTGAATATGGCGGCAACCTCGAAGACTACCCGGACCAGCCGGGCTTCTATTATCGGAACCACGAGCCAGTACGGAAAGTCCTGCGCGAGCAAAATGAGCTCGAATGGACTCTGGTTTCTACTGGCTGGCTGATCGACTATGTTGTACCTCAACGCTACCGTTACCTCAAGGATGTCGGCGAGGCATTTCCAGTCAACCTTGCCGAAAATAATATTGTCATCCCTGGGACGGGCAACGAGCCTCTCGATGTTCTGGCTGCACGAGACATGGCCAAGGCAGTAGCTCTCCTGCTAAAGGCTCCGAAGTGGGAGGAATTCACCTACATATCTGGGGAAAAGACATGCTGGAACGATGTTGCTGCTTTGATGGCCGAGAAGTATCCCGGTATGCCCGTGTCATACCGGAGTCTTGGCGAATTAATTGAGGATGTTCGTACAAACACCGATGATATGTCGCGGATTGTAGCCGAGTATCGAATTTTCTCCGCAAGCCACGCTGGCTCACTGGACCCTACAAAGGTTGCAGCGCATAGAAAAGCCTTCTTTGGAGGAATTTCATTCCGGTCCGTTAGGGACTTTCTTCAAAGTGTGGAGGATAACCCTGACTCAGTTGCTTAAGAGGTTTCCTATCTAATCTAATCCGACATGCTCAAACTTATCCGTCCCTTTAGCTCACAATGTCTGGATACTTTGTGGCTGACATGGCTCCGAAATTTCAGCGTCTCCCCAAGTTGTCGTTTTTGTGACTCGTGCGATTCCCCGCTACCTAATCGTTGTACTGCCGATGCGATGGCCAGCGTCCAGTTAGCTCTCCATGAATAACAAAGAGTGCCACGTGTGAATATAACGACGTAACTGTTCTGGTGTCTACTACCACCTTGACGGATATTGAGACACGTTTGCGGAAGCTGGAAGGGCTTGTGTTAAACTCTTTAGGCGTGTTTACTGGCTTCCTAGACTTTATATTAGAGAATTCGAGGGATTTTAGCTGTCTTAGATATTATAATCAGTCACTCATACAGAGCAGCTGCCTCACTCGACACGTGGTAGCTCTCTCCTTAAGCCCATTGATCCTGGCACTGGCGACCCAGATCCCGAGGCCGAGCTGCCATTCACAGATTATCCGACTACACATTTCAGCCTGGATATTACGCAAATAGCAGATATCCAATCCACTGCCCATTTGAAACCGTCACGGTGGAGCAAGACCGAGACCGACGCATGACCTGTTGAAACCGACACATCATCCATGGTGATCCCCCAAAGAGCTATAGCCGATGATCTCCTCTATTGCTACGAACTTATTTTTATCCCGTTTCACCAATTCTGCACATGCCATCGTTCCGTAAAAGCTATGGGCACCTTTGGGAAATCCAGAGCCGCCAGCAGTTTGAGGCATCGGCTGAGGACGCGACTTTTTATGCTACTCAATCCTGTGTTTGCCTTGGGCTGTTTCAACTGTTGGAGGAACATAGAATTCTCCTCAGCTTCATGATTAAAGTTAGAGTTCAAAGTCCTAGTTTAAAGTTAAAACGTAGAACTTTCTAGGACTCAATTCTAGAAGGAAGTTGGCTTGAAGATATAAGACCGTCCCTTGGTATCAATAACAATAATAAGAATAACAATTTTATCAATTGTGCACCCAGCATTCCTGCACCTAAAAACAACATCAACAACTCGAAATATGAGCCACAACCCAAATTTCCAACAGCCGGTACTGTCTGCCACCGAGCCCCAGCCCTTTTGCCTCTGGAAGCTCTGGATATACCCAGTCTTAAGGTAGTACAATATCTTTGCTAATCACGAGTTATCTCAGATTAAGTACTCTAATCGATACTGGGACACATTGGGAGTGGCGATCCGAGTCGCCCAGATACTGGGGTTACACGTGAACGCTGATTTATCCTCAAACAATCAGCTAAGGCGGGAGGTGAACAGGCGGGTTTGGCACCGTTGTCTCACACTTGAAAGGTGAGTATTGCCATAAGGTAGACCTGGCGCCCAGCTATGTGCAGTCAGTAGTACTGGACGTCTTGCCAACAGCTCACCTCACCCGTTCCGTTCATTAGCAGGTAATTTCACGATTAGCGAAAGCGAGTCGATTCACTGCTTTAGTTGCGTCGCGAAATCAACACAAAGTACCAAGTTCTGTGCTGAAAGCCCAGCCACCGAACGATGCAATTTTCTTCAGAGGAGCCTAGCTCTCGCAAATGTTGAAACTGGTCATTTACGTTGTCGTCAATAGTCACACCATAGTCTTGTGTTATCATCGTAAAGGCGTAATAAATATGTGTAATAGCTCCGGTATCGATTTGTTTGGCACTCATCTTCCGACAAGGACGTTCCATGGTTCCAACGCTCGAAGTAGCCGATATTCCGGAAGGTTACCGATTAAGCTATCATTATTGACTATTTCAGTTCCGCAGTTGGATATACAGGCATTAGTTTCCGGCTCTGCTGTACTAGGAGCACTCGTGTCGGCTAGTTTCTCGGTACAAGAACTCGTTAGCAGTACCGCAGAATCCCCAGACGTCGCAACAGGACTAAGTAAGACATGGGTTGAGTTTTTCTTAAAGGGTGCCATCGGTAGACTTCACGGTTCTGGCACCTGAGGTCCGCGTTGGGCGTTCCGGGACAGCGTGGGGAAAGGACGGCAATCCAGTACTTGGACAGATGATCTAGTCTTTTTGCAGTCGAGGGCGTATGCTCCAGCCCCAAGTCTGCTTGCTAACCTCTTCAGCCCTCTTCTGGTCAATGCCAAACCAAGTTGCAATTGACCAGCAACCATCGGTGTCCTGCACCTACTATGGGCTGCCTCACTCAACGCACTGACTGTTCGTCCAAGCTTTGACCGATTGCTAGACTCCTGCTATGTTGTTGAAGCTGCCACAAATACTGCCAGTGTCTAGGCAGTTGTGGTATGTAGCTCGCAAACCTGCAGCATCCAATCGCCATGGCTAGCACGTCGGTGTAGTGTTCTGACGATGTCGGCCGCACTTTTGTGCTGAAATTCTGCTCCTGGTGAAGACCAATGAGAGGTAACCAGACTGGGCAGATATTATAGTGACCCCTCAGGCTGCTGTGAGCCGGAGAGAGGTCACAAGCTGACTGACTGCTGTGGCTACGTGTTCACTGGATAATTCGATGACAGATGATCCTCCGCTTGAGGCAGATTTCTGGGCTTTTAAGGTAGCGTGCTTCAATTTGGCGCCACAGTTGTCATCCGTGGAGACGATAGCCATCTCGTGTCTCTCTTTCAAGGTCCTCTAGGTGATTGAATCAACCTGGGAACAAGCTCGGATGGAGACTTGGGTGTTTGCGTCATCGACCGGGTTATGTACACTTACGTCGAACATCAGGGGCTCGTCACAATGAGCCAGGTCGCTTACACGGAGTATCCGCGTATCAACAACGTAAGGCAAAGAAAGTGGACATCTCATATGTGATATCGTAGTATTACTTCACCTCTGTTCATACACTGCCATTGATACCCATAGTCTTAGATACTGTAACATTTCAGAAAAGATTCTGAACCACATCAAGTTTGAAGCAGGAAATATGAAGGTGTGTGTGCCGGTCTGCTGTGTCGCCAGTCAGAAGATCCTGTTCGAGCGTTATCCAAACCTACACCCGCAACCTTCACGAACGAGCGGTGACGGTCTCGAATTTGACTGGGAGTGCCCTGGAGCACCCGGCATCCCTGGCCTTCCACCCAGTTCAGAAGTGGACGCGAATAACTACCTCGAGCTACTCAAGTTAATCAACCGCAGACTGTAGGCAGAAAAGAAGCTATCGGTTGCCCTTCCCGCCTCGTTCTGATAGCAAGCCGTACCCGGTGGGAGAACTCTACGAAGTTTGCGCTTACTTTGTTTATATGACGTAAGTGTTATACGACATAAGTTACCCTAAACGACTTCCATATTTCCTTTTAGTTTCTCTGGGGAGTGGGGATTTACCAGTTGAGCTTGCTTGCGACTCCTGACACTTATGCTTCGGGAGTCTATATTGCAAACACTTCCAGCCTGAAGCAGTCATTGACTCTGTTCATTCTGGATATGACCTTCATGGTTAATGGGATGTGGACCAGCGGGGATTGCCTCAGATCACACGTGAACCAGACGTTTACGGAAACCGCCCTATCAAGTGAACACTACAGCCATAGCTCCAACGCATGTACGAGTCAAGCTGACGATTATGCAATACGAAAGTCGTCACCAAGACCGGTGTGCCTGTAGGTGAAGTGCTTGTGGCGGTCTCCAACTACGACGACAATTTTTGCATGACCGATTCAAAATGTGCCAACCCAATGTGCACTTATACGGGTATACCAAGTCGATCAGATGCCTACCACGGCCGTTACATGAGCAAGCTGACAAATGCCATCTTGTCGGGCAGGTCGAACCTGACATTCCGAACCAGATGGTGAATTTAAATATTTACGATCAACTCAGAGCCGGGTCACACTGGTTTAACTTGCGCGTAGCTACCGTGCGTCAAGTTATTAACTGCTGCGGCAACTATAACTTCTAGACTATGCACGTGAGTCCAATCTGAGTACTGCAGGCAGAAAATAGCGTCATGCGGGAAAGTCGCCTCCACTTTAGTCTGGGACAACGGCTGGACATAACAAGGCACTGCTGCTGAAGATGGCTCCCCGAACGCCGATGGTCTTCTGCTGCAACAGGTTCGGTCAGGTACACGTTTTATTTCGACTATTTGTGCAGTAAGAAGCGTGATCAACTATCAGTCTAGCGGCTACACCCAAGCCTCGTGCACCATGAGGATTCTAACCCAAGCCGGTTTTTGATGCATTACTCTAGTCCACACTCGTCATTGAGACTTCGGTCCTCGGAACCCGGCGTCCACATTGTCTTGGGACTATCGAGGTGGCAAGCTCGTAGTCATTCAAGTATAAGGTAGATATGACAGTGTCGTTGGCGCCCATATTCCGCTCTTATCTAATGTGGGGGGGATTCGTATCATTTACCCAAGGCAGCCGACAGCGAGCAACAGGGTAACGAGCCACAACTGCCCGTCGGATGAACTAATTTGAGCATTGGAGGTGTCTCTTGGCCTCACGCCACCTGTGGTGAATACAAGGTATAAAAGAAGGCTCCAAAGTCTTGAAGATTACATGGTCTAGCAACTCACCTCTAACAAGCAACAACCCTCGTCTTACATTTCACGCCCTACAACCCTCGTCAATTAAAAGCAGTACTATTGACTTCAACGATGGGTGAAGTCTCCCCTATAACGGGTTTCGAGGATGATCGGAACCGACCCGTGCCTGAGGTCAAAACCTTCGACAATGCGACTGTGACTCACGACGAGATCCTTGACAGCCTGATCAAAGCTGGCGGTTGCGTGATCAAGAACGTCGTGTCCGCCACTGATCTGGCTCAGATTGAGGAAGACACGAGACCGTATATCGATGCTGACAAGCCATGGAAAGGCAACTTTTTTCCGGTGCAGACGCGTCGTGTGAATGGATTGGCAAGCAAATCGAAGGTTTTCATGGAAAAGATCGTGTGCTACAAGCTGTATCAGAAAGTTTGCCGCACGTTGCTATCCAGCACGGTCAGCAACTACCTGGGCCAGGACCTTCAGACCAGCACATCTGAGCCACAACTCAACAACACTATCATTTTCTCAATTGGTCCGGGAGCCGCCGCGCAAGGTCTGCATCGGGATGATATGATCCATCACAGGATTGTCAAACAGATGACGGCTGAAGATTATGAGCTAGGCCAGGATTTAGGAATTGGCTTCTTCGTCGGGGGGAAGAAGACAACAAGGGCAAACGGAGCAACAAGGTTTATTCCCGGATCACATCTCTGGAGCCATACTACACCGCCCAGCGAAGACCTTGCGTTTTACGCTGAGCTCGACCCTGGCGATGCATTCATGTTCCTTTCATCCTGCTATCACGGCGGTTCAGCCAACACTACCGAGGATGAGGAGCGTTTGGCATACAGTTGCTTCATGACAAAGGGCTTCCTCAGACAAGTATGTACTCCTACAATGTGGTATATTATAGTCTTTTGCTGACATTACATGCTCCATCAGGAAGAAAACCAATACCTGAACAACGATCCCGAGAAGCTCAAGGAATGGTACGACGATGAAATGCTACAGCTTATCGGATACAACCTCAGTGCACCCTTCCTGGGGTGGATAAAGGAAGGGCATCCCCTGGCAGCTCTTGGAAGACAAAGGCCCCAGGGAGATATGTATTGAACGTCCATGCGCCTTTGTGGCTCTCCTTCTATAATGTTTGGGCTCTCACTGTTGCGTCATCACTTCCATATAGCTGTTTTGTTTGTCTTTTAATAAACGCCTATAGCTCTATAGCAGCTTCTTGTTTCTGAATCTTTGCCAAGTAAAGAGTGTGATAGTATGGATATAGGGTTGCATGATTCTTACTTTGCGGCTATTGCATCATTAAATTACCTTGCATTTGACTTTTTAGGAACCTAATTAGTCTTTTTCGCCATTCAAAAAAAATTGGAGAGTTCTATTTTCAAACAAAAGCCTCTTTCCCTCTCGCGACAAAGACTCTAGAGCATCATCACTTGGCCGACCTCGATCAATGATCAATCCATATCTATTCTTTATTGGATGTTAGACCGAGCTCGGACTCTAAATTGACGTAGCAAGCAACATGAACCATCTGATTGCACACGGTCCCCTCAGACCTCTGAAATCTGCGTGACAAATACACAGCGTTGGTAGAAACAACGACCCTGCTGCTAGAGACGGCGTGAACGATAGCAGGGGGACTTCAGCAACTTGGAGTTTCAAAGTGATACTGGAGTCCCATCACAGATAGATCAAATCACCACTAGGTAGTCCACGTCAGCAATACATTATCACAACTTCTTTCGGATGACACGGAGATAGAGAGCAGTGCACGAACCAGAAGGTAATCTCATTTCAACCATCTCTATCTCTTCCAAAGTCAAAGGTGAGATACGGCATACTGGGCTTATCGGAAGGCAAGTGAGAGCGAGGTGATTGTGGATTATCGGAGGAATGGATGCGGCCGCCAAACCCCGAATTACGTACTAAATGGCTCGGTGTGACCTACCCCAGCTTCATCCTTATCGACCGCTGATCTCACCTATCTTGTCTACATGTACTCCACTCGAGTAAAGCTGGCGAAATCCGAGGACATGAACATAGTACCAGACTCGTCGATTTCAAAATCAATCAATACCCGCTACTTTGATCGACGAGGAACTAAAACAGTCCCTACATCCTATTCGCATTTGTCTCGATCTCTGGTATACATTGGCCACCACAGCTCGCAACGAACCGCAACGAAATTGGTCGGTAACAACGACGACAAAACCACGCCCGAACAGACAATGCCCGCCGCTCCTGTAAAGCCGACGCTTCGCCGTCTTCCCAGGAATGCCGATCCTGAGGAGATTATGAAGATTGCGCGCCAGGATGGCGGCCTT
Source organism: Neonectria neomacrospora (assembly GCA_013756995.1). Lineage (NCBI taxonomy): Eukaryota > Fungi > Ascomycota > Sordariomycetes > Hypocreales > Nectriaceae > Neonectria > Neonectria neomacrospora. Next base: position 56,647 of record JABSTB010000433.1, read on the forward strand.
ATCATTGAGAACTTTCTCACATCTGACCAGCTCCGAGCTTTCAACCACGAGCTCGATCCAGCTTTGGAAAAACTCAAGCCGGGATCAACGCATGCCGAAAAATGGACAGCCGACTTCCACGGTAGCAATACGAAGCGCCTAACCAACGTTGTCACGCACAGCAAGACCTTCCGCGAGCAACTTCTGGATGACGATTTTGTACACACCCTATGTGAAAAGGTTTTCCGCGAAGAATCTGGCACCTACTGGATGACCAGCGCCCAGGTCATCGAGATCGGGCCAGACAGCCCAGCCCAGCCACTCCATCGTGACTTGGAGAACCAATACCCTTTTGTCACTATGGGTCCAAGCGGTCCGGAAGTCTCACTGAACTTCTTGATTGGGCTTACGAATTTCACCGACGAAAACGGCGCCACGCGAGTGATCCCGGGGAGTCACTTATGGTCAGATTTCAGCGACCGTGGAAAGCAAGACATGACGATTCCAGCCGAGATTAAGGCAGGTGATGCCATCCTCGTTCCAGGAAAGCTGGTCCACGGTGGAGGTGCCAATCGGACCACTGATCAATACAGACGAGCTGTAGCTTTCACCTTCCAGCCTGGGTTTCTCACTCCTGAGGAGGCTTATCCATTCATGGTTGACATGAAGCTGGTCACACAGATGTCGCCTCGGGCTCAGCAGATGCTTGGATTCCGATCACAGTACCCTAAAGGATCTCCGGGACTGTGGCAGAACGACTACAAGGAGCTTGCTGCATTTCTTGGACTTGATGGCTGATAAGAGGAATCGTTGCACGGAATCTAGTAGCCACAATCAGGTTGATGTTATAACAGTGTCCTTGTCATCTTAGCAATACAACTCTCTTGAGATGATTCAACCCCAAGTGATGTGTACTTCGTTGTACTATCAGAGATGAGTGTGATATTTGGCTAAGAGCCAAGTGTCTAATATGAATATTAGACAGATGCCTTCCTATTCTATGTTTCAAGCAAGGAAGAATGAATCTTGACAAGATGACTAATGAGTCTCACATCTTGTATCAAGCACAACCCTTGACTGATGATTTGTGGGTAATGATATTTGGCAAGGACATGGCTTGCGGGGTAGAGCCAAAGCCGCAAGCCGCCATGTACCTTACGTGGTTGCAGATAGCCTGATAAGGTAATACTACTCTATATCTAAGTTACATCTCTGCTATCAACGTGGCTTGTGAAGGTGGGACCTGCCCACCACTGATAGTCACCCCCGCGGCAAAACTACGTGCTACGAAGCAGCTGACAGCGAGTATCGATCTTCGCCATGCACTAACTCTATGATGTGCCACCAGAAATCACTGGAGACACGTAGAAGCTTCGTTGCTTCGCATCTTGACAAGCAGATAAATGCTTAGGCCAACAGGCGCATTTAGCGGGGACCTACCTAATGTGAAACCAAATGAGCCTTGCATTTCAATCTTCACAATGCTGTTCCTGAATTCAAAATATAGGGACATCTCTTTACTCGAAGGCGCCGTCTATTTATCAGGGGCTTAGCTCGGAATTCTCACGTATTCTGAACCATGAGAGTCGCAATTGCCAGAGCCGGGGACTTTGCGCACTACTTCGTTGAACAGCTTTTGCAGAATCCCACGAGGTAGTCGTCTTGTCGCGCCGAGAGAAAGATTGAGTCAAGCGAGATGATATGATCTCCAGAATCGCCGACTACTCGGTGCCCTCGTTGGTGGAACTTCTCCAAGGTTGCGATGCGCTCGTCTCTTGAACCCTCGGCTACTTGATGGGAAGTGCTACGGCGCGTCTAGCACTCTTCGAAGCTTGCAAGCAATCTCCCAAATGCAAACGTTATATTCCCTCCAGTGATGCCGGGAACACGGACGAGTATCCCGACCAGCCAATGTTCCACTACACAAACCATTAGCCCGTACGGAAGGCTCTGAGCGAGCAAAACTGATGTCAGATGGACGCTCTTAAATCTCGGCTGGCTGACGGGCTATTTCATCCCCAATACCAAACGCTAGATCAAGGACATCAGCGAGTTCCATTCAGTCAATCTTGACACCAAGGCTCTGACGATATTTTCAACATGCGACGATCAGATTGCCTTTACGGCCACGAGAGGCGGTGCCAAGGCCATCTCACGACTCATCAGTCACCCAGACTGGGAGCCGATCATCTACATCTGCGGGGATACGATAACGTGGAACCGTATCGGCGAGAAAGTTGAGAGGCGGGGCATACGTCTGACCACTACCCATTAATCTTCTGTATAGATCTAGGAATAGATTGAAGACGCGGAGTCGGGGAGAAACTCATCGCCGCCCAGTATGACATGTGGTTCATCTCCGGAGCCGGATTTCTACCCCAGGAGAAGTTGAAATCGCAGAAGGCTAAATGCTTCAAGGGGCTCAAGATTAGAACGGTGGATGAGTTTCTAGTTGATGCCGACAAGAGTTCTAGCGGAGGAACTGCAATCTAGACGGCTCATAATTACAAGTGTTACCGGCTAAGGAGATTATATCTGGAATAACAGTTTCGTGTCATGAATCTCGCATTCAACGAGCCTCTCCTAACGACACAGACTCCATAACAACAACAACAACAACAACAACAACAACAAATATAATAGTTTACCAAAGGGGCACATAGATGTTGCTTCCACTCCATTGAAGAGACCTAAACCTGCGCTCTTCCTTCCTCAAAATCCCGTCGAGTCTCTAGGTTGAGAATTGCTGACGTGGAGAAGTTCATCGGTTCGGGTATAGTATATGCCTTTCTGGAGTAGCAGAACCAGTTGCACACGGTGACAAGTAATACACCCGCGAACACTGCTATAGAGTAGTTCATGGTGCTCGCCGTCACAGGCAAATACAAAGGAAAGCAGAGCCAAACAAAGTCGTAGGCCATCCAGATCAAGGCGATGATGTTAATTGTCATACCAGCTCTGCCGAGAGAAAAGTACCGCTTTCCTGTCAAGGCTCTCTTTCTGTTGATTACCAGACAGAAGATGGGAATCGAGTAGGAGCCAAAGATGCACAAAATGCTAGTGCCGAGAATAGCGTTGATGGCAGTGCTAGACCCGATCTCGATCATCCCAATGAGCAAGGTTGCAACAGTGCTGAAGATGATGGCATTGACTGGGAGCTCCCATCTCTCGCTAATCACGCCCATCCATTTCGAAAAGGGCACACCACCTTCTCGCGCAAAGGACCACCAAATGCGACTGAAGGTCGTCATTGTACAAGTTGCGGCAGCAGCCATGGTGATGATGAAGACGAGGATGCCAAGGATGGTCAAGACAAGGGAATCCGAGGCATCTAGTATCAACTGTGCAACGGGCTGACCGCCAATTGGTGTGAGGAGGTTGTCTGGAGCGACGTTGCAGAACATGTAAACAAGAATCATGGGGATTCCCGTCAATGCACTGAGACAAGCCGACCAAACCATGACCTGAGGGATCTGACGGCTCGGATTGTCCATTTCCTCAGCCATGTGCGAGGCGCAATCGAAGGCGTTGACAGCGACAGAGCCTGGCAGTAGCCCCAGCATGAAAACTGTGGCATTAGAACTCCAGCCAGTGAGGTTGACGAAGTCGACGAAGACAAATTCCGCTGATTGCTTTGGGTGAGCCCGGACCAGGAGTATGATGAGTATGAAGAGAGCACCCATATTGATGAAGACGACAGAGCCTTTCAATAGATATGGGTATATCTTGATGAGCGGGATGTTGAGAAGTAATGCCAGGGTAGTTGTCGCCACATATAGTATATAGTACTCCCAAGGTTGGACAACGAACGTCGTCTTACACACACAGACCAGGGCCCAGATCAGTTGCGATGTGATGAGACATGCAGCAGCTAACCAGAAGAACCAGGCAGAGCAAGCAAGCCACCCTGAGACGTAACTCAAGGGGCGGGCGTACTTCTTAGGGGCCAGGACAGCCGTCCACCAGATTTGGCCTAGAAAGTAGTCAGCGGAGTGCTTCAGTGTTGTTATGTGGAAGTCTCATTCTTACCTGATGCATGAGGGTGTACTGCAGCAATCTCTGCCAACGAAAGACAAACCAGGAGATTCAAAGCAACCGCCACAATATAGCCATATAAGTACACAGGACTTCCGCCAACGCCGATGACGACCGACAGATAGGATCCGATACCCAGAGGAGTTGCAGTGATGGAGAATGATATGCCAAGCACACTGTACAAATTAAACCGTTTGGGATTGTCGCTCTGCGAGGTGATTATAATCTCGCTAGTTGCGCCCTGCCTCTGGCTGGTGATGGATTTCGCATCGTCAGATGTTGATTTAAGCTTCATGTCGCCCATCGTTGCTGAATCTCGTCCGTCCGTGTTGGTGCTGGTTCGAACCTCTTGGTGGACCAAAGGATTCCGTGTGTCCGGGATAGTGTGAAGACGAATACAAGATGACTATGTAACAATCAACTTGTACAAAGAGATTCAAGGGAAAGATACAAGGAAAATTATGATGAGAATGTTGGTGCCGCAGGTTCTTAAGAATATTCAGCTCCTATTTAGTTGTTTAACACAACGTGTGTCAATCTAACCAATACCAACCAGTATCTGCATCACATACCTGCACCACGCCCGTTGATAAGAGAGCCGGGCGCCCGCGGGGCGCTAGCCCACGGCTCACAGCGCTAACCCTTGCAAGTTGTAAGGCTTAAAGCTCAGTTTACTGAACGCAGGCATTAATCTAGTAGACAATATACTTTCAGCCTATAATTATGTAGTAGATAAGCAGTAAAATCAAGTTATCGATTAAGAGAATTGCCAGTTCTAGCTCCATAATCTGTTCAAATCACTCTCGCGTGCCGGAAGGACATCTTGTGTATCCAATAGATACAAGAGACGGCGATTAGTCTAATACGTAGTATGTGTGTTGGTCGTCATTGACGTCGATAGTTGTCTGGTCCCAGTTAAATTGAGAAGGTGACGCCGAGCGTTAGTTCAATCACTCTTATCTCGGACTAGGCTCTATCATGTTTCATCTCTGTCTTATCTCTCCCTTTATCTCCCATGTCAAGATCTGACCACGCCGGCCTTTCTTATCTGAAGCGTGAAAACCTGGTTCTTCCCTGCATTTTTAGACCCTCCTCACTCTTACCTCCCGATCGAGCCCTTACAGTACCGTGCTATTGTACCTTCCTCTACGATACTCGCCCCGTTATCTTCATCCAATAGAATAGTACTAATCGCCTTTACGGAGTAACATCTGCTCTACTTGTAGCGTGGGGTCGTCACGTCCTTTCCTGGACCCTCGCGTTCCTTCTCGTGGCTCTCTGTTACCTTCCAAGGCATCATCCGTACCCTTGGTCTTCTTCACTGCAAGCCGATAGCTTTCGCAGGGTACCTATCGCGGTGTCTCCGCATTCAACTAGACCCCTACCATCCTTTGATATTGGCTCTTTACAAAGGATCTTCGTCTCTGAAATGCCTCCGGCAACTAGACGGCGGACGCCGGTCCCGCGTGGGAAGACTTACAACGGTTGCTGGACTTGTCGTGCTCGGCACGTGAAGTGTGATGCAGCCCGGCCCTTGTGTCAACGGTGTGCCAAGAGCAAGCTTTCTTGCGAGGGCTATGACATTCGGCTATCGTGGGATCGTCACGAGGGGACCGAAACACCACCAACCCGGAAGACCCGCTTATATTTCTCAGAGGATGATATGTTAAACCCTGTTTTCAGTCCACAGCACATTGATTCTGCTTTGGAGCATCTAGACACTGTCGATGCTGGATTTGATGGCTTTGGGGCTGGACCTTTTGCTGTCTTCTCAGCGGGCCTCGGATTAGCAACGGATCCTGACAACGGAGACATCTCGCCTCAGCAGGGCGTAGTTTCCTTATCCCCTGCACCAGGACCGGTATTGTCTATCTATATATGAGAATAATACCATTGATTTGTATGCTAACTATTTGAGCTAGTCTCCTGATTCTGATGTGACAAGTTGCGAACATCGAGAGCCTACTTGCCATCTAGATGATCTACCGGTACTAGTCCTTCCTGTCTACTTAGCATACTACAAAGACTTATATGGCGTTGTTAGGAAAACTTTAGTACTCAAGAGGAGGACGATCCATATTCAAATCATAAGCAATCCACAACTAGCAGCATGACAGTAACCCGAGGGCGGGTGGCTCCGCTTCTGCAACCATTCATTTCTTCTTCATCTTCTGAAGAGCGCCAATTGTTCCACTTTTGGGTCACGTCAGCCAGTACGCTTATGATATCTACTGGGCATCCGGATAACCCCTATCGACACGTCTATGTCCCTCTTGCTATGGCCGCTCTAGGGACTGGCGGGCATCTTGTTGGAAACTGTGCCCTTCTTTATAGCATATATGCATTTGCGGCTTCTAATCTGGCACAGCTTCAGAATGCTGATGCTGCAACAAGGTATCATAAACTTGCTGTTAAGCATCACCATATCAGTCTAGCTTACTTGCGTCAGAGTCTGCTAGTGGTAGATGATGCTGAACAACATGGAGCTACCTTGGGTGCAATTGTCTTGCTTACATCAATGGAGATTGTCAATGGAGAGTTTGCCAATTGGCGAACTCACCTTCGAGGTGGACGGACTTGGCTTAAAAGTATCGCTCCTACCTGGCAGAAGGTTACCGACAATCAGATCATCTACCAAGTTTTTCGGGGTCTAGAGATCTTTGGATATTCGCATGACCAGAACAAGCTGTTAGACAGCAGCCACGATGACTCCGAATGCATAGCGAGTTTACCGACGGCAACAGCGTTGGAGAGTAGTTTCTATAAAGGAGGCGAGAGCCTATACCAGATGGAAAAACTCTTTGGGATCACCAAGCCAGTGTTAGATGCGATCTCGACCATCAATCGGCTCAGTAGAGAGGACTATACACCAACACCCCAAGAACTCGACGAGTTAAACACGCTCATTCTGATGGCAAATCCTGGTACACTTCGGTTCCCCAGCCCGACTCATGACCTTGAGCGCCTAACCCGCCATCATGCTTGTGCATTCTACTTTGCTTGTGTAATATATGACAAGCGTTCACTACAGCACTGGTGTCCAGCGGACCTCCAGTACATTGTGGAGTATAGTCTCACACATCTCGAAGAAATCGCCGATACGGAGGTCAAGACGGGCATGGTCGCCGCTGGTCTTTTGTGGCCATTATTTGTCACAGCTGCAGAAGCTAGTAATGACAATGTGCGTCGAAGATTCATGGCCATTTTCGCATCCAGGAAGAGACAAGGAATCGCAGCCACATCCCAGATCCAGGATGTTGTACTGGAGATCTGGCGGCGGAGAGATCGTTCATCTCATCCGAGTGAGGTATACCGCCATAAAGTCATGGAGGAATTAGGCATTGATGTTTTGCTCACTTGAGGGAGAGGATTTTGATACTAGTAATACTCCGAAACGACTTATCACGACTACAAGCATGTAGAAAGTAGTATACACCTAATGCACACCAAATACTTTAGCACATCACACTAAGCTTTCACATCATCCTAGACATTCTGCTCTACATAAAGAAGGAGCATAAGCCTTTTCTCTCACTAGGAACATCAGGGTTAGATCGACCCGCAATAGATAAAGGTATGCTTCCAATCAGAGAATCCATGGGGTAGATGGGAAAGTCATAGCGAGCTTGCAATCAAGGAACGATTAATAAATAGAAGACCGTTTTCGCAATCCTCCAAGTGCACAATGAATCCCCGCCAACTCTGCGAAATGTCTCAGCCTACCATCTTTTTCTATCCATAACTCCCTCGAGAAGTAAAAGCTTCTACAACCATGGCAGGCCTGTACAAGACCCTCCAGGGCAAGAATGCCATCGTGACTGGCGGATCTCGCGGTATCGGAGCTGGCATCGCCCTCGAACTCGCCAAAAGAGGTGCAAACGTGCTAATAACCTACAACAATGCCGGGAAGGCAGCCGCGGAAGTCATCAGCAATGTCAAATCCCTGGGCGTCGACTCAGACGGCGTTCAAGCAACCGGCAGCGACCGAGACTCACCACGACGGATCGTCGCCAAGGTCGTCGAGAAATGGGGCAAGATTGACATCATTATCAACAACGCCGGCGCCGGCGATGACGCCCTTCTTGAAGACATGACTCATGAACTCTGGGACAAACTCCTTGATTGCAACCTGAGGTTTCCGACCTTTCTCGTTAAGGAGGCCATGCCGCATTTTGGGCCTACGCCACGGATTGTCAATATCTCGAGCGTGATTGCCCGGATGGGTGGTTCCCACACAACCGCCTACTGTGCAACAAAGGCCGGGATGGAGGGCATTACAAAGGTATGGGCACAAGAGCTGGGGCAGAAATACAACGCCACCGTCAATTGTGTAAATCCCGGGCCGGTGAAGACCGACATGTGGCTCCGAGATACAGACCAAGCTGTCTTGGATGAGTGGGAGACAAAGATGAAGGAAACACCTGCAGGGGCGAGGATAGCGGACGTGGATGATATTGCTCAAATTGTGGCCTTCTTGTCGGAAGAAGCAAGTCGCTGGTCGACAGGCAGTACAGTGAATGCGAATGGTGGCCTTTGTCCAGTTTAGTTTTCCTAGCGAACGAATATTAACGGTTACTGTCTCCTGAATACTGCCGTAAGTCAAGCTCCAGAATCCTCAGTCCAACCTCAGCGACAGCTCAGCTTAGAGCAGCAGGAGTTCAGCTCTAGAACCAGAAATAGCTTTTAGTGTGCTTAAGGCTCGTCTCCAAGCATAGTGGTATTATAGGCCGAAAGTTACGACGGTAAGCGCGCACTGTATGACTTTTCTAGACTTTAGCATGTGAATTTATATAGTCACGCGCATTCGTAGCCGTGGCACTACCTAGGCCTCAGTACTTGTGAGGGGCGCCCACGCCCGCGGTGCCGTTGCCGTTGGCAGGGACCATCTTGGGAAACTTACGGAGTCGGGGGATGTTATGATGCCGATTTTCCACAACCCCGGGGTTGGTCATTAAGCCGTCGGGCTCATCATTCATTTGTTTGTAAGCGCAGGTGGAGCCACTGAGCTGGCCACCATGGCGGACGAGTTGCCGTAATATCTCCGCAATACATGGCCCGAACGACCGGCCGTTCCTCGGGTCGTTCCCACTGTTGTCAGTGCGTTTCAAAGCTAACTTGAATGTAGCTTTCGGCAGTGAAAATTGGCGGGGATCAGGCACTCAGAACGTGCTGATCCAACCTTGAAGATATCAAGAAGAAGAGAATCCTTGCCAACTCTAAAGGGTGCTCAGGAGGATGGCACGGTTAAAAGTCCATATCTTGGAAATGTATAAGCACTGGGAGGGACTCATGTTCCCTATATAAACTCCGGTACAACACGACTTATTATCATGAGATTGCTATTGTGAATCACACAGTCCTTCATCAAGGAAACTCCAACTCTTTGAAAATGACTAGCACTACTTCCCCTCTCAGGCTGCTTTCTAGCCTGTTCCTGCTTTCGTTGCCGGCCCTCGCCGTCGTCACCAAGAACTTCACTACGTCCGAGGGTTACACTTATGTCTACGACTATGTCGAAGCGCAGGATTCGAAGCCAACTTTTCTTCTCCTCCATGGCTACCCGTCCTCCCGTGAAGACTGGAGATACCAGTTCGCCGATCTATCGGCTAATGGTTTCGGTGTTCTGGCGCCGGATTGCCTTGGCTACGGAGACAGCGACAAGCCCCTCGAAATCGAGGCTTACAGATTGAAGCCCATTTCCGATCATTTGGTGGGAATCCTCGACCAAGAGGGTCTAGACAAGGTCATTGGTGTGGGTCATGACTGGGGAACTATTTTGATCTCTCGCAGTGCTGTCTGGCACCCAGAGCGCTTCGAAAAGCTGGCTTTTCTCTCCCAGGGTTACAGTGCACCCGGAATATTCCTCGATATCGATGCTGCCAACGCTGAGAGCTGGAATCAATTCGGATACACGCGTCTTGGCTACTGGTACTTCTTAAATTCCTACAATTCGCCTCAAGTTATTGGCGAGAATGTTTGTCAATTCACTCCGAAACGATGCTGCTCGTATTAATGACCATACTCTAGCTGGAATCCTACTTTCACCTTGCTTACCACACGAACGCGTCTGCGTGGGGCGCAGAGCTTGGAAATCTAGGCGCCGCTCGCTCTTGGCTGACTGCTAAAACTACAACCGGACTCCCTTCATTTCTCACAGAAGAGGACAAGTCGAAGTGGCTTCGCGTTTACGGTCAAGAAAATGCAACCGCAGCATCAGTCAACTACTATCGGACCCTAATGCGTGGTACTCAGGTAGAAGATGAGGCGGGGCTTACTGATGAAGATAAAAAGCTCAGGGTACCGGTCCTCACCATCGGGGGATCGAAGGACCAAGTCATTACGCCAGACATGCAAGTCGCTGACACGGAGCCATGGGCGACTAATGGATACACTGCACTGCGGGTGGATGCTGGGCACTGGCTAATGATCGAGCGGAGGGAAAACGTCAGCTCCATTCTTATTGATTTTGCATGCTCAGCCTGAGGAGTGGTATCACATGAGAGGCTACTATGAGGCTCTTCACTATTATTAGGGTCCTCTCCCCTCTGGTCTTCCATAGTTTAACCTCTTTTAGCTCTCTTAACAATCCAGTCATTTTGTCGGGGCCGGCTGACACGGAGGTCCGGATAAGGTACCGACGTTCCTGTATCCTTCTTGATACTACACCACAGCTAGCCGTAGTTTTTCCAAGGGCTAGGTTGTTTGCCTGGTATCTCTCCTAGGTCACCCTAGCTAATTTATAAATAAAGCTAAAACCTTTTACCTTCGAATCTGAGCTTTTTGACGGGGAACATGTTGAGTGGTTCCATGAAGTGATGGCCGATAAACCATCTTGAAATTGAACAGTATCCCTATGATGTGATGGGCTATCTGATACGCTTCAGCTACTGGCTAGCTAATGGCTTGTAGTCGTCGAAGCACTTTCCCTTAGGTACCCCAAGAACCTTAGCAAGTAGAATCTTAGGGTCGTCTCCCCTTCCTGCAGCCTGTCGCCTTCTTAGGTATTGGTCTCAGATTTCTTCGCCGCCTCGCCTTTCTCCTCCACTTCTGTCTTATATTTCTCAAAGTCCCGAACACTGATTCCCTTTCTGAACATTTCGTCCAATTCCTCGTAACTGCGGTTGGCTGTTTCTGGCTGGTAAAACCACAAGTACACGAGACAGAGAACTCCAATGGCGCCGAACAAGTATGCCGTCTTTGCACCTAGGTTCGCTTGATTGGGGTTGAAGAGATACGGGATCACAAATGCCCAAACACAGTAGATGATGTACTGCAAGGCCACTCCGATTGAGATGGTTTTGACGCGCAGCCGTGACGTGGCAACCTCGCAAAGAAGGGTATAAGCTGTTGCACCAATGGACACGTTGTAAAAGAAGTTGTAAATCAGAATGAAGGCAACCGATCCCTTGATAGCGCCAGGTGTGCCAGCAGTGGCGAGACTGGCACAGATAAGGAGAATTGCCGTGATGGAGAACGTGCCCCAGAATGTGAGTGGCCGACGGCCAACGCGGTCGATAAGGTACCATGAGCAGATATTGCCAGCCATTGACAGTCCATGTTGAGCAATTTGTAGTTTGAAACTGTCGGAGGTGCTGTATCCAGCGAGTTGGATGTAGTAAGTCCCATATGATGCAATGAAGTACACACCGCTAAGAGCCTGGATCGCCAGAGGCATGATGGAAATAATGGTGCGACGCAGGTTGGAACGGCGGAAGCAGTCGAGATAGGTCGCTCCGGCCGCTTCCTCCTTGGCCTCGGCGAGCATGGTCTGGATCTGAGAAATTCGCATATCGAGGTCCGGTCCAGAGTATCCTAGTCGACGAAGTGATCGAGATGCCTTTGTGTCTTTCCCCACGCTCAACAGCCACACCGGAGATTCGGGCATAAATGGAGCGAAGACTGCGTTGATCCCAGCGAACCCGAACTGGGCGCAAAAGACAGCTCGATACGCCCAGCGAGACTCATAGTTGCCAGTCTTGTCGATGATAATAGCCGCGGTCAAAGGGCCCAAAGTCATCATCAGGGCAGTCAAGCATGTAAGAATACCCCGGAGAGCCAGAGGCGTGACCTAGAAATTACTCAGTTAGATATTAGTTTGCAAGGAGGCGAATTTGAGTCACTTACTTCTCCAATGTAGGTGACCGAGACAGACAGAATCACGCCGGCCACAAAGCCATTGAGGAACTTGCCGCCAAAGAACATGGCATTTGTGGTGGCGATAAACTCGATGGCAATCGCGGCAAATGACATAGCGATGGACCCAAGCAACAGAGGCTTTCGGCCGAACTTGTCGGCAAAGTATCCCGCCGCACATGTTCCGACGATTGAACTCGCAATGGGGCCACCGTAAAAGGCAGATTGCCAGTCGGCTTCAAGGACGTACGAGCCCTCAAATTCGCTGCCAAAATCCTTGCGAAACTCCGGGATGCTAAGGACCATGCCTGACGCCTGGTTTTCAAAGGAGACGAGCAAGCAAGTCATGACAGCAAAAAGAGCCCAAGAAAAGACCAATGGACGGTGCCGAATGGCCTGAATGGCGGTGAACTCGTGCTCTTGGTTGTTGGCAAGATGCCCGAGGTCAGTCTTGGTGTCGTGAACATGCTCGAAGGCCTCGGCATCCTGGCTCTTGGATTGATCCAATGCCATGTTGGGTAAAAGGTTGAGTAAGTCAAACGATGCAGTAGATGTGGACGGTGATACAGACTAAGAAGTGCGAACACAGCTTCACCGGAAACAGAAGCTATATATACGTCAACACCACTGTCCGCCATGGTTCGCATGTCTCGTGGCCCCAGTGTAGTCCCAATTCCGGGGTCTCCAGCTGGGGTCCCCAGAAAAAGCAGGCCACCTTGCAGGCCGCTGCACCATGTCAAATCAGTCAGCTGATGGTAGGAAACAAACGCGTCGGGGAGTATCGGTGTGGAGACGGATCCCTAGTGTCGTGCTAGTTTTGACTGTTGGGTGGACGACATCCCCACATTTGAGCGACAGGCGGAAACTCGCGAGTCGCAACCTGGAAACAGAAGCGATATCGATCACCCCATCAACGGCAAAGGCCCGGCAAAGCTATTCCATGCCTGCATGAGAGCGTTGCGAGAATACCCAGAGAATAGCCTGTCACTGGACTGCACCCGGCGACCCTAAGCGCCTCACAATTCCCTACAGAAATGGATGATACCCGTCGAGGCCCAGCAATGGCGCCCTTGCTCGCCAACATTCTCTCCGATCCCATACCAGCTGTTCTCATGATGCAACGGCAAAGCCCGGCCCAACCAGCCTCAAGCAGCCCTGCCGCCGAATCCCCGGCCATCCCACTCCCGGGACCGGCCCAGTTTAACTCGGGTCCGGGTCCCATCTCCCGCGAATCTGCCTCGTATGCCCGGAGACGGGCAGGCACAGCTTGCTTTGTCTGTCGAGGACGGAAGACAAAGTGCGACAACCAGCGGCCAATCTGTGGGTTCTGCTCGTCCACGGGAGGCGCTTGCGGATACCCCGATGATACACCTTTGGACCACTCTAAACTCGACAGAGGTAGCTTGGCCATACTACAGAGACTGGGAGAGGTGGAACAGAACATTACGGCGCTCCTGAACCAAAAGGATACTGTACCTAGTCAGCAACTGCCCCGGCAGGAAACGAGATCGCTGGAAGAAGATCAAGATGTTTCAGAACCCACGGCAAAGGTTGGGTCTTCCAAGGCCATGCAGCCGCACGGTGACCGACCGCCGGCCGCAGACATTGTGACTCGAAGTTCTGAGATAAGAGTTGAGAGCCTGCTTCGGTGGCCAGTCTTCAACATCAAAGAACACCCGTCCCTGACCTCTAGCCTTGGACTAGGAAGAGGACAACTGCAAGCTGTCACCGGAGATGGCATCTTCGACCTCGATCCAGAGGTGATAACCCAACTTGTGGAGAATTTCCTTGCCACAAACCACCCGAAAAACCCCATCTTTGACGTGGACCAACTCTGGAATCGTGTGAGAGACATTGCCGAAACGGGACTTCGATGGGATGGCACGACATGCCTTATAGTAAGCACCATGTCGCTCTTTGCCCCTTCGCCACCGAGCTGACTATAAAAGCTCCTCATATGTGCCGTCAGTGTCCTTGCTTCTCCATTTCACGCGGAGAGTCAGCCTGGGTACTCGAGGCGGGCGGACCGTTTGCAACGTGCCGAGCTGTATTTCCAGATGGCGCAGCGGCGGATTGGAATGCTGTATCACAGCAATTCCCTTCTCGCTGTGCAATGCAGTTTCTTGACTGCCGTGTACCTGATGACTACGTTTCGGATCATGGCAGCATGGAAAGCCTTTTCCCAAGCCGGAACACAGTGTGTCGGCTGGTTAGCAGCTAGGGGCCACACTCGAGACTCAGTCAACAACCAATCGTGTGCTGTTGCCGAAGTCTCCCACGGCGACAGCGAGCAGCATATGGAGGAGAGTCTGTACTGGAGTTGCTTGAAAAGCGAATTGTAAGTCGAGATTGCCTAATTCGGAATCACAAGAAGCCTGCTGACTTGGAAACCAGGGAACTGAGGACCGAGCTCGGACTGCCAGGGTCGAGCCTAAACGAGATGCAATACTCTCACGTGTATCCGTCTCCACCCAGCCAAAGTCAGTTGGCCGGCAGTCGCATGCGACCAGAGTCAGCCGCTCAACGCGAGCGGGACCGTCTTGAAAACGGATGGTTCTTCTATCTTGCCGAAATTGCTCTTCGTCGGATTATGAATGAGGCACTGTCCGCGCGATACTGGGCCGGTTCTTGGTACTATGCGACTCGTTGGTGGACTACATCTGGGGAGGAAAGCTTCCGAGCTGATATCGAAAAGTTCAAAGTCAAGTTGGAAACTTGGCGGGACATGCTCCCTCCCTCGATGAGATTCCCTCTAAACTCCCACGAGGGCACTGGAGACCCCCTGAGGGGAATTCTGAGATCCCATTTGATCGACATCCTAGACGTGCTCTACTTCCCCGCGATTCGAGCCGTGGCCTGCGAGGAGGTGGGTGAGCTGGGGCCGTACACCCTGGCTACCGCCCGCGAAGCGCTGTTAAATGCCGTCTACCGAATTACGATCTGCGAGGAGGGGTTCTGGCATCGCCACCAGGGAACCTGGCTGATGATCCGAACATGTTCTCGCAGCTCGCTCCAGCTGCTGGCCGTTGCTTTTCGGGCCCAGAAAGAGCCCAGTCTATTGGAGCTGCTACCAGAGGGATGGAAACATTCCGTCACGAGGGTCATCACCTTGATTGAGTATTGGGAACCAGAAAGCCCGGATCTGGGGTTGCTATTGGCGCGGTTGAGAGGCCTTGCTTCCACCCTGGAGCAAGCAGAACACTAAAGTTTAGTCTGATACTATATGACTCGTTCGAGAAGTGATATTCCGTAAATCCGCAGCAAAATGAGTCACGAATACCCCATGTCGTCCAGAAACTGTGCCACATGGTTGAATGGAGCAATAAAGCTTGCGTCAACAAGTGGGGCACCGATACTCCCCGATCGGTCTCACGCCGATACTCCCCGGCCCACTTTTGGAAATGCGAGCTTGCGCTTTATCAGGAGGTTTCTAAAATTCTGTGACTCTCAATCTCTTAGCCATGAGCTAGAGCGGTATTCTCATCTTACAGCCAATTACTCTTAAAGGTACTTCTACCCAACCACTTGTTTTCTCCTGTTGATTGAATCTTGAAATCAAACAACCAGTGTTCTCAACTTCCCGTCACCATGACCTCGCTTACCATACTTTCCAGCGAAGAAGAGGCGTCGCCTTCAATATCCTTCAACCCATCGCATACTATTAGTGACATCAACCCATTAATTTATGGCGGCTTCACGGAGTTAGTTGCATGAACTGTCTAGAAAGCAGCGATTACTAACTGGTTCAGGCACATGGGTCGATGCATTTACGGTGGTCTTTACGAGCCGGATAACCCAAACAACCTTTCAGACGAGAGCGGGTTCCGTAAAGATGTCATCTCATGTTTTAAAGAACTACAGGTGCCGGTAGTCCGCTACCCCGGTGGTAACTTCTGTGCTACCTATCGCTGGCAAGATGGCATCGGCCCCAAGGACAAGCGACCTGTCCGGCCTGAACTCGCCTGGGAAGGGATTGAGCCCAACACCTTTGGTACTGATGAGTTTCTTGCTTGGTGTAAAGTAGTTGGTACCAAGCCTTACCTTTGTTTGAACATGGGGACGGGGACCCTGGAGGACGCTCTCGCATGGGTGGAATACTGCAACGGCAGTAAGGACACCCACTTTGCAAATCTCAGGAGGCAAAATGGCCACGAGGAGCCGTACGGAGTCAAGTATTGGGCCCTCGGCAACGAAATGTGGGGACCATGGTAAGTGATGTCTTCTACAGCACAAGCAATGGGGAGTACTAATTACACAATGCTCAGGCAGGTCGAGCAGCATAGCAAAGAGGATTATGCGAAGAAGGCCATCCAGTGGGCAAAAGGTAAGAACAACTCTCCTCTCACCACGTGTTGGTAGCGTTGTTGACGAAGAGAGCAGCTTTGAAACTTCTCGACCCGTCTATTACCCTCATTCTCTGCGGGAAAGACGGCTACTCAGACTGGGATCGATACACCCTTCAAAAGTGCATTCGATGGGTGGACATGCACTCAATTCATTTTTACTCTATGGGCAAGGGCCACTATACCAACATCTCATCCGTCTACGCCGCGGAACGTGCCATTCAGGTTTGCTCTTCACTCATCGACCTGGCGAGATGCGAATTCGACTTGTCACCTTTCCCTGATGTGGACCGGATCTGCACCAAACCAAACAGTGCGAAGCGCCCCACGATTTGTTTTGATGAGTGGAATGTCTGGGACCCTGAGCGAGCACCCGGCAACAAGGGTGCTGAAGAGCTCTACACTCTTAGCGATGCCCTTGCAGTAGCAATTTGGCTTAACGTCTTCATCCGCAACAGCAAAGAGCTCGGAATGGCTACGATAGCACAAAGCGTCAACGTTATCGCGCCTCTTATGACAACTCCTCGCGGTATTTGGAAGCAGACGACCTACTTCCCTCTGCTTCTTTTCTCCAAGTTTATGCACGGCAAGTCCCTCGCCGTCCATGTTCATACTGGGACTTACGACGGAAAAACATTTCCGGAGTGGATTCAATCGACATGCGTGGTCCCGAAGCTTGATGTCAGCGCCGCCATCGATGACGATGGGTGGATGAACCTCGCCGTGGTCAACTCGGATGAGACGAGGAATCTTTCAACGAAACTTTCCGGCCTTGATAAAGGCATAAAAGTCCAAGTATTCACTTTAGGCGGTGAGAAATTTGATGCCGTGGACACAAATTCGGAGCACGATGAGAAGATCAACCTCAGAGAGTCCACGTGGACTTCAACAGGCGAAATCTACACATTTGAGCGTTTGAGCTTTACGTTGCTTCGATGGAAACACTCAATTCCGTCCGGGGTTTGATACCTGTTTGACGCCCGGCCTCCTGTCTTTGGATCGAAAGCGCAGGTACCCGCTCATATGAAGGCTTTCTTTACGAGGCCTTCTACAAGTTTAAGAAATATCATATATTTATTTGAAAGTTGCTTCACACCATATTTTTCTCTAATTTCTTGTAGCTCTGGACGAGTTTGGTCTTATAGGTGGGAAATCCATTGTGAGGTGGTAAGGTTTCGACATGAGGTGGGGTGATCCCGGACTTCTGCGCAGTTACTGCCGGTTGTTATAGGCGGCTTTAATCCCCATTGGCCCCTGATATGCATATACACCTTGGCGATTGAGGGTTACCTGAATTTACACACTGTTGACCAGGGTCTCATACACCATGAAGATGCTGGTATGCTGCAGGTATGCCAATGAGGAGCAGGATGGTGTGATGACACCTGGGTGATGTGGAGCTGATCAAGAGTGATAAAAGGAGGTTCTGGACCCCCCATTAATTTTGTTCTTCCGTGACGGTTCATCGTATTTTTCCAATCACCTACCTCAAATGGCTGAAACGACCCAAGAGCGTGGTGGAAGCCCGAAAACTCCAGAAACGCAATTGCAGAGCTTACTTGCTGATAATCAGTTGCAGGTGGATGTGAGCAACAACTCCGGTCCAAGTAATGTGCAGTAAATTTTGACGCAGTTTCCTCCAGGATGTTGAAGATGCCGACTCCGCTTACAATGCATCGTAAATCTTTCTATGCAGAATCTTGAACAACCTTGCCTGACAGTTGCTCTAGAGAAGCATCTACCAGCTATCTGTCGTCTCTGAAATCGAGCATTATGAACTACAAGTAGGTCAACCTCTACTGGCTGCGAGTATCAGTGCTATGCTAATGTTCAACCATTTGCTCGACACAGATATGAAGTCAGCGCTGAAAAACTATAGCTACTAATTGAGTGCTAACTTGACTATGCAGAATGGACGCCGCTATCATGCATTTCGCGAAGGTGCCTATCTCGTGGTAATTATTCTCTTTATTTATGTGCGTTACGCACAAGCTGATAGAACCACAAATAGCCAAATGACGAAGAAGAACAAGATCGCATGGACTTAGGACACCATATATATTGTCTTGTGCTTGGAGGAAAGCTTTACTTGGCGCCTATTGGTGACCATCCCCAGCATGTCCTCGACTTGGGTACTGGGACCGGCATCTGGGCGATTGACTTTGCAGAGTAAGGTTCATCAGAGGTTTGTCTAGAGAATCGTTTCTGATCTCTTGAACGCCAGTCAGCATCCATCCGCAAATGTACTTGGCACTAATTTAAGCCCAATCCAACCCAAATGGTAGATAAGGTCCAGCAGTTTATTTTTCTGGGCTATAGTAACGTTTATCACATAGGACCCCGCCTAATTGCAGATTTGAAGTCGACGACTTTGAATCCGAATGGCTGTATCATCAACCATTTGACTTCATACATGCTCGGGAACTGGAAGGGTGCATTGGTAACGACGACCAACTATTCCAGCGAGCGTTCAAGCATTTGTCGTCTGGTGGTTACTTCGAACTGCAGGCTATATACACAGCCTTCCTCTCTGATGATGGAACTGATGGAAAGGCCACAAATGCCAAGCTGTGGATGAAGAATATCTGCGCAGGCGCGGCAAAGTTTGGTAAACCTTTAGACAGTGCAGTTCAATGGAAAGAAAAGCTGAGGGAGGCGGGATTTGTCGATATCCAACAGGAAGTTCACAAGGCCAGTGGCATTACGTCGGCTGTGTCACTCCAGAGTACATGCTAACGTTCCAACACAGATCCCAATCGGCGCTTGGCCTAAAGATCCAACCTTGAAGGAGATTGGGAGATTCCAATCAATTCAGGAGGCCCAAGTAGTTGACTCTTACACGCCAGCAATCTTTGCACGCGTTCTCGGATGGAGTGAGACTGAGGTGCAGGCATTCATCGGCAAGGTAAAGAAAGACCTTCAGGATCCATCCGTTCATGTCTATCTTCCGGTTTATTTTATCTGGGGTAGAAAGCCTTGAGCACTTTCTAAAACGCACCGGTTCCTATCACCAGGTAGTTAGGTATCTGTTCAACTCCGCGAGAATTCTATTAGCCTCAGAGAGTGCCTTGTCGGGATCTCAGATCCACCCTGGATTTATGACTCTTTGACATGAAAATTCCAAGGATATTAACGCTCATCAGAAGCGACGTCATTATTGCTTAGTACATGCCATATTTAGGCCTTACCGTGCCGTTCACTTGCCTCATATAGGCTTAATGTGCTATTCTAAGGTGCTCCATGCACTTCTACTGCGCCTTCTTGCATTACGGCAAGCCTCAGAGGGGTTGTGAGTACGGGAACAAAGACCCCATTACAACAACGCTACTTTAGCAATGCAACCTGGAGCCAAGGAGCTCTGTCAAACGGGATTACCAAATACGGACAAGATCTTGCTTCTGCTGGGATATTTCAAGGAGCCGATAATCTCACTCACCCATACCAAGCCGCTTTGGGGGGAGCATTTCGGCGCTAGAGCCTGACAAGGCTGATGATGGCTTCCAGTAAATAGATGGTGGAGTGGATTCGTCGTACCACACTTCTTCAAGTCCCCGAGAGTACGTCCAGGTCTATCCGAGAAGGGTTTGGGTGGATTCTGATGATCAAACTTCTTGCTTGCAAGGGCTTTTATTCGTTGTAAACTTAGCATTGGTTCGGCAGCTTGCGAAGCACTCAGCTTGATTATTTCGGAACCAGTTCTGTAAAATTAGCAATATCTATACCAAACCATCTTCAACAGCCCAGGGCCATCGATTCTATTTCATGAAAATCTCTCTCAGGGTAACATTCTTGTCAACGAAGGAGAGACGACAGGTGCCTTGGTCTGGGAGTGTGTCACGGTGTTGCGGCTATGAGCAGCATGCTTCTATCCGTCGTTTCTGGAAGGCCGGCCCAGAATATCTGACCTCGATCCTAAAAGAGATCACCATAAACCAAACGATGTGATACGAGAATTGCCTTGGGAGCATCTATGGGACTATGAAACAACTGCTTTGCGCGCTGAGTCCATTGACGAGTGGCCGATTGGGACCCGGCTGGGACGATGTGTTCAGCGTAAGTCAGGAACAAAGGGTGTTGGTGTTGTGCAGAATTGGGACAACGAATTCGTTGTATGTGACATCTTCTCCGTAGTGGATGAGAAAATCGTGAGGAGCCTGCCTGAGAGACTAGATTAGCCTTGACTAAGCATGGCCACTCCAACGAGTAATTGCTCAGAACGCAAGCTTACCCTCCCTCACATGATTGCAATAGCGACAACTTAGGTGACTTACGGTTGGTGCTGACCCGTGACCACCGAGTGATTGTAGCTCAACAACTGGATTCGTTTGCTAGCGGGAACATAAAGGCTTGGCGTTGTGGGATATTTCGGCATCGCCGACTCACAAAGCCTCGGGCGGTGTTACATAACGTCATGAGAGCCGCGTGTTCATGTGCAGAAGCCAAGAGGAAAGGCGGAGACGGCATTAATGGGCTCCTAGATTCGATGGATTCGCGCCCCATGTGAAGGCTTGGTTTTCAAGTCCGAAGACCTCAGCCACGCCGCATAGCCGGGTCGCCCTGTCTAGTCTGGCCATTTGGCTCTGAGTGCCGAGCCACACTTCTCTTGGCCGCGCACTTGGCACTGCCCGGTGCCGATGCATCCGGCGCCAAGGTGGATAATTGCGTAGTGCATGCGCCACCAGCATGACGTGAAGTGGGTTAACGATTGTAACGACGGCCATGTATTAAAGACGATGGACATCTCCATCTTGCCTCAACTGAATCCATTCATACAATAAAGTCCTCTACCCCGCGTTTTCAATATACTCAAGACTACAAGCCTCTTAGACACCTTGCATATATACCAAAATATGTCAGCCCAAGACTACTACGGTGGAAGCCAGCAGGGCAATAACCAGCAGCAAGGCTACAACCAACAACAGGGCTATCCTCAGCAGGTATTAAGACCCCGCACGCAATCTCAGACAGCCTCTAATCCCTCGGTCCAGCAGCAGTACGGCCAGCAACAGTCCCAGTCTTCGTATCCGCAACAACCGAGCTACGACAACAACCGTGGAAACTCATATCCCCAGCAACAGCAGCAACAGCAGGGAGGACAATACGGCGATTCTCAGGCCTACCCCGGCGGCAACGGCCAGGGCCCAGATGGCGAACGGGGCCTCGGTGCTACTCTAGTCGGTGGCGGTGCGGCTGGTTGGGCTGCACACAAGGCCGGAGGCGGCTTTCTTAGCAGCTTAGCGGGTGCGGCTGCGGGTGCTATTGGCGCCAACATGTTGGAGCACAAGTTCAAGAAGTACGTTTACCTAGGGTCTCCCATTAAGATCAGCTGGGGCAAAGAGCTAACGCCCCTCGTAGGCACAAGAAGAACAAGAAGCAACACAAAGACGGCCGCGATCGGGCATTTTCAGGGGACTCTACTAGCAGCAGCGACTCTGACTCTGGCGACGATCGACGCCGCAATGATGGCTCTCGTGGAGGCCATGGCGGGCCTCCTTCCTATGGGGAACGTGGGGAACGAGGTGAATCTTCCCATGGTGGATATGGCGGACCCCCTCACCACGGTGAGCAAGGCGGCTTCGGACATCACGGCGGCGGCTATGGCGGTCCTGGTGGTCCCGGAGGTCCCGGAGGCCCCGGGGGATACGGCCAGCACGGTGGTCATGGGTCTGGTCCCCGTTGGTAATTGCAGAACGCAACCCACAATACTTCTTAAGTATCGAGAAGCATTGTGAACGGCAGGGCTAATAGGAGCGTACTTGAGGTGTATTTTTAAGCTTGATATAGAAATGAAGTCAACGGCAGATTCCCATTAATTGTTTTGCATTAAAGTGCCAGTCTCTTTATACATTATCTAACCATAGTCAGTTAACCTCCTAAACGGCCCAAAATAGGCCAATACTCTTCACTTTTCGTTCTTCAATTGCAAATTTGATGTCTTGCTCCGCCCTGAGGCTAACTGATGGGCCTCTGCTGTCATTCGACTAATACCTCAATTAGCTTCTCCTTCTTACATGTATCACTCCAGGTTCGGCACAGATCTCCCCGCCACTAATGATTAATAGAACACAACGGTCTTCACCAATAAGCATAAAAATAGACAAAATCCACCAACAAGAACTCTAGAGTAAGTTTCAATTATGTCACCTCGAAGCTCCTTTGGCGGCACGAGGCAAGCTTCACGATTCTAAAAAAGGCTTTGAGCCTCAAGCGATAGTCAGTAGCCCAACCCCGCAACTGCTCGTGATAGTATCCGCTGTGTTTGCACTTAGGTGAGTGGGGAGAGTATATTATGTTGTACGAGCTTCTGCTTTATTCCCACACTCTAGAGTCTTTAGTCCAAGTGATGCATTTAAAAGCCCTTCATTTCGATACACATATCATGCGTTGTACGTCAACTTCATATAGAGAGACATGACAGGCTGCCAAGACCAGGAATCCCCGGCGTCAATTCCACACCTTGGCGAGCTCAACGAGAAGACGGGACGAGACGGTGAACTAATGTTGACTGACCAAGAAAACGGTTCTGTACGCGAGGGTCAAGGCCCGGAACCAGCCCCTATTATGTGATCTTGCTCTGGGCATCTAAACCCGCATGGCCCTCATTGTTGACTTGATCATAGTACGCACTGAGTCTTCGTTTTCTGGCTCAAAAATCGATGTTCCTTGGTCCCTTTCTTACCATGCTTCACGTACTAGCACTTTGCTTCTTTTAGGCCTTACTACGGCTTGGACGCCGGATTCCAGGTGTACGTACCCTCAAACCGTCAATACGTTGGGTCGTACTAACATGCTCCAGTACTAGAAAGGAACACAAATTGGCTGCCCGATGGCCACAAGGGTCACAAAGTCCCGCGGCATTAACCTCGGGTCCCAATTCATTATCGAGCGGCTGATGGGTGAGGGTGAGTGCAAACCCATGAGTTGTGGCAGCACCAACAATAAGAAAGCGTGTCAATGCTAAAAAGAGAATATGGAAGACTATGCTATGGCGTCCATAAAACAACCTGAAGAGTCTCCGCAAGAATGGACCATCACGGTGGATTTCCCAAGATTATTTTTACCAGCTTGCAGTGTTGCCTACCAAGCTCGGGATGAAGCAATGGATATATAAGATCATGGGAATTATTTATTCTGAGATACTTTTCTGCTATAGTACAATCCTCATTTTATTTTACATATTATAAAGCGCGTCATGGGGTTCCCACATCATGTGAAAGACTCCCTAGTGTGGACTCGGTCAATGTCGTATGGGTTGCCGTCATATGACTTCCGGCGACCCGAGGCTCCAGTGAGAGTTGAAGCTCTGGACCGAATTGCGGCGAATGTGGGTTCGTCAGCCACAGTGGAAGCATCGCTTGACTGATCCATGCCTTCTGGGGTTGCTCCTTCCTCCTTTTCAGTTTGGTCGCTTGATTCATCCTGGCTCTCTTGCAGATTCTTAATAAAGGCAGCCGATTGGGCGGCGAACTTGCAACGTTCCCGAATGGCCGGTCCATACTTATAGAACAAGAACGGGAATGGAACACAAGCAAGTGCTAGGAATGCAGGAATTGTTGAGGCCCAATGAATACCCAGTCTGTCGTACATCTGCGTCGTGAATAACGGAAAGGCGGCTCCGAAGCAAGAGCGGAGGACTGAATTCGCCGCCAGAACTGAAGCAGCAAAGATGGTGTAAGAGTCAATGAGATAGTTCATAATGCTCAGAAAGACCAGGACCATGCCAAACCCGAAAGGAACACCAGCTGCGATGCTGGCCATCCAGTGGATGGAGGGAGAATTTGTCCAAGCGAACCAAAAGAGGCCAATGGGAAGCGCGATTGATCCAACCATCGCAGCAGGGAGGCGAGCCTCGGGAGGAGCAAACCCGCCATTCTCCTGCTCAATTCGAATGTATCGCTTGTTAGATGGGATCGTATAGGCAACCGCGAAGAGCATTCCGACCATGATACCAAGAAACGACAGGCCGCCAACGCCTTGGTTCCATCCACGGTTTTGCTGATAAACAATTGGGAAGGCGGCAAAGAGCATGTAGAGGGTCCCGTAGATGATGGCCATGTAAATGGACAACAGCAGGACGATGGGTTCCTTGAAGAGCAGAATCCAAGGCCGCAGCAATGCAGTCTTCAGAGCGACGCCGAAACTTGGTTTCCCCTGCTTGTGATCAATGAAGCTGATGTATTCCTTTCCGGTGATTTTCGACAGTTTTGCAGCACGTTTGCGAAGGAGAACTGGGGCATATGTTTCTGGCAGAATCAAGGATCCAAGAATCCAGAGTACACCAGAGAAAATAGCGAGGAAGCCCATAACCCAACGCCATCCTTCCGTCATGCCTAAGAAACCGCCAATGACGGGTCCTAGAACGGGGCCCAGGAACGGTGCAGCTGCGAAGAGGGCCATGGCCAGACCTCGTTGCGAAGCCGGGAACATGTCTGCGATGACGCCGCCAGCGTTCGTAAGCGGTGATGAGCCAAAGGCTCCAGCCAAGAAGCGAAGTATGATCAATGTCCAAGAATTCTGAGCTCCCGCGCATCCCGCATTGAACGCCGTCAGTGCAGCATATGTTCCGATGAACAAGAGTTGGCGCCCGAACAACTCGCTGAGTGGAGCCCAGAGCAGTGGTCCGATTGCAAAACCCAGCACAAAGAGAGAGACGCCCAGAGTGGCTACCTCTTGGCCGATCTGGAACTCCATCATGATTTCAGCTATGCCGCCAGTGTAGGCGGATGATACGAGGGCGACTGCCAAAGTGGCTATCGCGACGACCATGGTGATAAACCATTTTGTGACGGTACTGAAAAGCATGGGGTTTCGAGGATCGTTGGGAATCCATTGCACCAGGTAGGGGTCGTCTGTTGTTCCAGAGCCGTTGTATTTGAAGTTGACGACATCGGGGGTGATTCCTGCTTGGTCCACGACCATTCGCCAGTAAGGTATTTTGACGCGTTGTACTGGCTCGCCCTCAAGGCGGGTATCCTCGGCGGGTTTCATTTCGGGAAGCCGTACGCTCGTCGTCAGGCTCGGCGGGTTTCGTATCCTTCGAAGGAATAGACGACGTTCGGATCAGGTACAGCGGTCTCGCGGAGGGGCAAACAGGTTTCGCTAGGTGTGCTGGATGGATTAATTATCCAAACACGCTCAGAACCCTGGCAGAAAGACATTTATAAGGCAAATTAATCAGAGAGCGAAACGATGACGTCGGCTAATTTGGTTGGATGGCATTCAGGCATTGCAATTTTTCAGCCCACCCACAAGTACGAAGCACAGTGGGGTGACGGGCTCTAAAACCCGCCCGACTCCCGACAGTGCGGCATGGGAAATGGGTGCAGGTTCCACGTCGGCGCAGCTGGTTCGCCGCGCTGAATAATAAACGGTCTTTGTTAAATCAAGCATCGGTGTGTAAAATGCCGAGGCCGCAACCAGAGATGCACAGTAGAGAGGGATCTCATATCGTACATGCATCTTTTCCTAACGCCGGCCTCTTATCTCCCGAATCCTCTCGTCTCTACAGTAGCTATGATTGAGGTTCTATGATTCTGGATATGCACCTTCCCACGAGTGACGGCGGCCGCCCTTGTCTTCTAAATGTTTGTTCCAGCTCCAGTTCCGGGCTACTCAATTCACGGCCGTATTCAAGATAATGTTGTTTAATTTATTCGTTCAGCCGTTGGGTGGTCAGAGACGTGAGTTGTTTATCAACTGCGCAAGCCGACTACTTGGGCTAGTCCGCAGTCTTCCTTTTGACTGCGCTGACTGCGAGTACACCGGCACCGACACGGGACATCCCTTTACGCGCCATCCACCAGTTTTGAGGGCACTCGGCCGATTCGGGACCGCTTCGGCGCCTCGACAACGGTGCCGGGGCTGCCGAGGCGAGATTGATGCAAGCCAGCCTTACCCGATCAGGTCGATGAGGTCATAATTTTCTCCGCGGACTATGGGCTAAATCCGTTTGAGGACGGAGTTCGGAGCAGAGCGGCGCCGTGACCCAGCACACGTTGGCAGCCAATTCGGGTCTCTTGCCCATCGCACGCAGGGTTACTAATTGCCGGCATTGTCTCCCTCCCGCCCCCGCGGACTTACGAACTTGGTTGTCAAGCGGACCGCCGTGGCGAGGACGGAGCCGACGGATAAGACGCAAAATCAAAAACTTTGTCGAATCGAACTTCGGCTCGAACTGAAGAGGGGTTGGTCTGGAAGAAATCTGCCTCGCGGAGCGCGAATGTACGGTATGGTGACTATGGTCTATATTCTGTAGAAGCTGTTGTGGAAGCAAATGCAAAAGAAAGCATCCCTGTAGTCTAACTGCTTCTCTAGTTCACTGCAACTACGCCAATCGCCCGGGACATTTTCGACCCCACTGCGTGGCTTGGGCCTGTTGGGTCTTCGAAAGCTGGGCACCCCGATTTACAAGTCCAGGCTGCCGGAACATATTCTATTGGAAGCGTCCACGTGCGAAACTGGGGCACGTACGACCATTTTTATTGTCAACGCAGTAACACGCCCTATCATTCCAGCTTAAAAGAAAGGCAGCTGAGACTGCTGGCGATTATGCTAGCATGCCCCGGTCACCACTCTTTTTCGCCTCGTCCTCTTGGTCCTTGCACTGTTCTCGGAACATTCCACATGACGTAACAGAGAGGAGCTTCTCACCACTAACTAGGCCACCTCATAAATCGAAGCTTCCCATTTATCTACCACTCGATCTTGCTACCTTTAGAGCTACATAAACCTTCACAAAAGGCTATCTCTTCCTGTGAACCGTCGGCGGTTGATGGTGTTCGCCTTGTTAGCCAAATCACTCTGCCAGCTTTCTGTTCCTTTACAAAATGCCCCATAACTGTTTTCTCCACCCGCTTCTGGAAACAGTACCCCCTTCTGGTTGGATGAGTGTAAGTCACCACTTGCGTATGTGCCAGCGTTGAGATTCTTTTCTGCAGCGTTACACAAACCCTTGTCCTCGGATTCAACCTGTTTGAAGAACTGATCGACGTCTTCAAACTCTTTGTTGGTGGCAATCTTATACCAATGTACTCGGAGACGAAACTCGAGCACACCAAAAGCCATTTCTGTTTCTAGAGCTGAGCTCCTGCTGCTGTAAACTGAGCTGTCGCTGAGGATCCTAGTGTCACAGCCCAGGTTGAGACCAGGCGGTCACAACTAGCAGAACCATGACATACCCAGCTTTTTCCTTCCTATTACACAAAGAGCGCGCCACCATAGATCGCACCTACGA